>VXCM01006544.1:0-26271 GCA_014773175.1 Lucifuga dentata | reverse complement strand
TGAACTTAAAGGACCATAAAATGACAATGTGATGTTCTGTGATTTCAGAAGTGTGTTGGAGAAATGTAACACATATAAAACTAAATCCTATATCTAAATAAACACAAATACAAATACAACAAAAACATGTAGTAAATGAAAATGAATTTCAGTATCTGAACATAGTTTTAAGGAACTCAAGAGAGAGAGATGACAACTCATTTAATGACTCTAAACATTATTGTACCTTCAGATATCTTCTTGTTTCCTAAATAGATTCTGAATTAAGAGTCTTATTTGACATTGCAGTGAAATGTCCTTAATTCTGTGAGGACCTTTGCTCAGACGGTTTGGAGCCACTTTGATGGAGGAGTCTGTGAGATGATCAAATGCAGATAGGAGTGGCCATTTGTGTTCTTGTCTTTATGCAGAGGAGCTTTAAAGATCAAAGTGTTACCAAGTCCCTCTAAGGTGATAACTTTCGTTACCGTGGCGTCCAGGAGGTTAGAGGAATTTAAAGTTTCGTTCTTTGTCTTACAGTATCGTTCTGCAGGCTTTGCGACTGAATGGGGGAGAATCACAGCAGGGGATCTTGAGGAGTTCCTGGGTGTGTGCTTATGAAACACTGGAGGAGTGGGGGTAGAATGTGTATTGTGTCTATGGAGGGAAGAGCAGTTAGGTATCTGTGGAGGGGGAGGTGATGTATGCGTGGCTTCAGCAGGCCTCCACTCAGATGCAGTCTGAAAACTGATTATTTNGGGGGAGGTGATGTATGCGTGGCTTCAGCAGGCCTCCACTCAGATGCAGTCTGAAAACTGATTATTTCATCCCAGACAAAACATAATCATAGATTTATCAAACTGCAGTTGTTCCAGTAACGCTACAGAGGTTTTATTTCATGTCGGCCCCCTGGAATCTCACGGCTCATGGCTAGAACACGGAGCTGTATCATTAATGAGCCACAAATTAGAGGCCACACGTAATTATAAGAGTTCAGCACCTTCAGCACCTCGGCCTCATTTTCTGCTCCACTGCTACAATAACTACATGTTTTATTAGCTCATAAAGTATTCATGCTGCCCGGGTGATGCGTCTTGTGTTATGACCAGGAACTGGAATACCAACTGATTAGAGCAGAGTCACAAAAGAGAAGTAATAAAGAGATTCAATAAAGTACCGCCGCAATCTGACAACACTTCAAATCCCAAAGCTTAGCACAGGACTTAACATGTCGATAAGGGAAAACAGGAAGTCACTTTCCCTCATTCATAAATGCCATTTACCTGCATCTCTTAGCATTTAGAGGAAAGAGCTGTGACTACATTTACATGTTGGGGAAGTGATTCATAAAACACACCGTAACGCAAAAACTCAGTCTGATGGTAGATGTAATCATATGAAATCTAGGCAATGTTTTAAAGGAACATACCGGCAATCATGTATGTTTGAGTCCAATATATCCAATCTACATACACCAACCATTTCCCAAAATATACTGTACTACTTTAGTGGTAAATTTTTGAATTTTTTTCCTGCCTTCCAGACAGTCCCTGGTTTCACTTCATTCCAGTACGTTATTAAAATCAACTTGTACAGACTTGAAACATGCTTGAGTTAAATAGTTCATCACAGCAAACAATCTGAATATTAGGCTTTTGTCAAAGTAACTTTAAGACAATGTATGTCTCCGCAAAGAAATATAGTCCCAGGAGAAGACGGCTTGTACCGAGAAATTAAAAGCGACTGTCACTTCCACAATCATGCGTTCATGTTAGAAGGTGAAACCTTGAATTTTAAAGTTGTGCATCACCTGAACATTTGATTTTGAAAGATTACAGGATTTGAAAAGAGTAACAGGAAAGCTAAAATACAGTTTTATGTTTTGGAAATTGGTAACGTAATATGTATGCAGGTTGTATTACGCAGTGCTTAATTTGGGCAAAAAGAAGTGCAGGAACCATGATTGGATTGGGATGCTAATTTGTACTGGGATGGGGGGCACTAAGTCAGCACTTCCTGCAACAGTTATTACAGTAGGCGTGGCAAGCTGTCACACCAAAACGAGAGCCTCGTAGCCAGCTTGCAGCATATATGTGTCCCACCACTGACAGAAACTACATTTAAGAAACTAAAATAAAATAAAAAAAAAAAATAAAATAAATCACCGTCGCTATGGAGAAACATTTCACAGTGTGATCATTCCTCTATCAGCTTTTAGAAAGGCTCGTTTTCATCCATTTTATCCACATTTCCGGGTTGGTGTGTTATCTTCGATAATTTGCTTTCGTGATTTTGTCAAGAATTTGTCGTACACAATTTAATTATTTTATTGTTGAATGCACACAATTATGTCCAAAAGCGATATAAAATTAAAACTAAATTACTTAATATAGCTCCGGAACGCTAGCTTCTGAAATAATCTCTCCCTGTACGCACAAAGCCATCAGAAATAAGTGCTGGAACTCAGTTCCGGTGTGTTACGGTACAAATTAAGCAGTGGTATTACGGTCAAACATGCACAGTCTGGTCCTTTAAGCTTTATTTGCCTCACATGTGTTAATGTTCAAAACGTGTTATTGAAGTCCACTCAGCTGCTCAGTCAGTTTATTTTAATCAGTTTTGTGAATTTTGATCCAATCTCGCACGTCTTCCTCCAGCCTCACCTGAAATTTTAAAACCAACTTGTTCAGCCTTCTTTTTTTTGGCATGGGTGTTTCTCTACAGAATTTTCATATTAAATACTTTTTGAAATTTTCAGCTGTTTTTTTTTTTAAATTATAATGAATGAGGAATGTGCTCAAATCACCTTTGAATTTTCCTCTCGTTCACTCCTTCATACTTTAACTCAGCAAATCATTCAACTATATGAAAGATTACAATCCTTCGTACTATTCACAATTTTTGAGAAATTATCAGATAAATTTCACAGTTTTGTTACATTTTATTTTTCAAAAGTTCCAGTGCTTAGAATTAAACCACTTCCACATGCGTCAAGGTTGAAATTTCAAACCAACTTCCAAATGTTCAGCTTAATGAGACCATGAAGGGTGTCAACAGAATTTTCATATATATACATATTTTTAAATTCAACTTTATTTAAAGAAATGTTTCAACCTAATCCAATATTTCCAATCTTTCTGCTCTTCTCATTCCTTCAGAAACTACTTTCTGCTTTTCCTTTACTCAGTGGACCTTCAACCATTTCAAACTGATTCTGATTGATTGCATCTTTCACAGCTTTCGAGGAATTACGATATAAATTTCAGTATTTTTGTTTTTCTTCTTCAAATTTTCCATTTTTTGGCACATATTTTAAGTATACTTTAAACTTTTATCTTTTCAAAATACCCTTAATTAAACACATTTTTCAACTTTATTTAAAAATCTCTCCATTAAAATGAGAGGAGAGAGCATTCAAAGTGTTTTTACATCTTCTCCTTTGTCAGCAAACTTACCAGTTATCTCTTATGCTGCAATTTAAACTTCTTCAGCCTTCTTCCACATCTTTAGAAGCGACGCCTTCCAGCATGATGCACAATCACCCTGCAGTGTCTTCAAACACAGCAGGATACCTTGTAGTTATCGTGGTTTTTTTTTTTTATGGATCTTCCGTTTGTGTTTTACACCTTCTAGCTTTCCCGATTTCACAGGGAGAAACATCAGCTTTAATCATCCACCCTTGTCTTCTGTTACCTATCGTACTCCGAATCCCATTCTTTTCATTGCCAGATTTGCTGCAGCAGCAGAACAGATTTGAAGGTGAACTTTCAACAGAAAAGAGAAAACCCTGCGAGCCAGAGGGAGGAAATCAGCTTTTTGTGGCTTGAAGTGACACGTTTGAGGATCCNACCCTGCGAGCCAGAGGGAGGAAATCAGCTTTTTGTGGCTTGAAGTGACACGTTTGAGGATCCGTATCCTTCCACTGAGCTCATTAATGCTAAAACATGCAAAAACTCTGTCTCAAGACACCATCAGGAACAATACTGTAGCATCAGCTCTTTGCCGTAAGAGCCTGACATCCAGGATTCCTGTCTGCTAAAATCTGTTGGTCTGTCTGACTTCATCACTACAGGAACAAAAACATCCGTTAACTTTCACTAAATCAAAGCTAATTTCAGTGACATGATGATGACCAGCGTTCATAACATGTTCAGTTTCCTTCACCGTGCTGGTGAGTGAAGGTGGATGAGAGATTGTAGCTTACGCTTGTAGCTTGTTTGTTTTCCTTTTTCGCCGTTCAAAGCAGACTTTTAGCTTGACAAGAAAGCAGTTTGGCAAGTAAAAGTGGAACAAAAGCAATCGTGAAAAAGATATGAAAAAGATGTAAGGGTGGTTGAGGATCAGTTCAACAGCCTCTCTGTTGCTTAGCAAAAGCTGCAGCAGCAGCATTACCTTGTTTTTTCGTGAATGTTGCTCACATTTACAACTGGAAGCATGAAGTAAGCAGAATATATTCAAATGTAACTCTTATCTTCCACTATTTGCACCATTAAATGCTAAATAACATTCAGCATGGAGCAGATTGTGAAGCTGTGAAAATTCATTCCTAGCAGGTAATTAATGATACTATGGTGTCTATCTCAATAAATGTCTTCAGTATAACAGCTTCTAAATGTCATATATATATATATATCTGTGTGTGTGTGTGTTTGTGTGAGTCTAAATTACATGTGTAGTTAATGAGTTGTTATGCATTTGGAAACATCCTAAAGTAGCTCATAATAACAAATGCCTAAAATCTGCAATACAGTCATGCTGCTCAGCACTGCAGTCACATTTTCTTCAGGAAATGCTAATCTAGTTATGTTATATTATATTTATTTAACCTCATCTTTAGTCCAAGTTAGGGTCCAAGTTTGTAAGTTTTCTTACTCTGAGCGCTGCACGATTTTGTTAACTAAGTTTTTGCTTTGTTGGGTTACTAAAATCCTTATTTTTGCAGCATATCTGTGACTCCTCTGCTCAGCCTTCACCTGTTCATAGCTCGGTAACATGCAGATTTTATTGACTTTTACCTGACATGCCCTTGACAACAGAACAATAACGTGCTAAATGCTGTGAGGAAAGCTTCATGAATGACTTTCACTTTTCACCGCAGTTATTTAACGTGATGCTGTGCGGTTACCATGACTTTTTAACCCCCATTATCTCTACTGAATTCCTGAAGACTGCAAGAGACACGTCAGTGTTGACAATTATCTGCCACATTTCTCAGCGTCTTTTAAAGGACCATACCCATTTTGCATGTTTGAGTCTAACACACTGTTAGCCCAGAATCTGCTTCAAATTTTAAAAAATCCAACATATTTTACTTAATAATTTAAAGTAAGACTACAGTACTTAGACATTTTAAGTAGACTGTGCAAATTCCAAATCATCACTTTTTGCATTAGCATTTTTAAGTAGAATACATTTTAAAAAAATCAAATTTTGGCCAGGGCCACGCCCCTTTGGCAGCGCTGCAGCACCTCATTGGCTACCTCACAGCAGCTTGATTTTCCCTCGCAGCGAACAAGTCTGGGCAAAGTTAGCATTAGAAGAAAGCCACAAACAAAGAGGAAAAAACAACTTTAAATCTTTTTCAATCATGTTTTTATTTTTAATTTTTTTTTAAAGTTTGTTTTCTGTATTTCACTCAAGTCAGCTTCTCTTTTAACAGTGCAGAAAGGACAAGTTCGAGAGGCTGCAGTCAAACCGCCTTTTGCAGACAACGGGTGGAGTAGCTAGCTCTTAAGAAGACAACAGATTTTCTCTTTTGAATATTTTGAATAACGCTTGCCCAACTATTTTGTCAATTAACCAACAGACGAAAAGGTGCACTGTCCCTTTAACTGTGAAAAAAGAGGACAGTTTTTTAAACACCATAGGCTAAAACATGGAAGTTATGCAAGAACTGAGCCCTTTCCGTGTTTGCATCAGGAATGTCTGTATGTTCAAATCTCTAAATGTACTAAAAACCCACTTATCTCGCTTTCACACCACAAGGAAGGATAAACAATTAGGAGAAGACTTGCAGATTAAATTCCGCTGTCTATCATGTGCATTTATTGAGTCTTGCTCTGAAACTGAATACTTCAGTCACCTTTGGATGCTTCAATGTAAAGCATAAAGTCCAGTGTCCTGATAAAGACTGTGGCTTTCTCCGCTTTCAATGCACACAAATGTAAAGTGCACAGAGACCAGAACTGGAAACATTTCAAGTCAGAAATCATAGTCAACATTATTGATGAAGTTTGCGATGATGTAACTCATGGAAATGATAGTTCACAAGAGCACATGTCACCTATTGATGTAGAGGATTTAGATGCCAGTGAGGAAACCAGTGAAAATGATCTTCATGATTTAGGGAGACAACTTCAGCACAATCTAGCATGTCTTTTGTTAAAAATGCAAACAATCCTGCACGTCCCTGAGAGTGCTGTGCAAGAAGTGCTACAGCTTCTTTGTCAAATAAATGAGCTTTCACAGCCACTTCTACACAATAACTTAAGAGATGTGCTCAAGAAATATTATCCTGATGTAGATGAATCATCTGTGAGAGAAGTTACTCATGTTTCAAAAAGTAATGTGATGACATCATTTTGAGGCAAGGATGGATCCCTGGGAACTGCTGAAAGAAGAGCAGCATATGTAAGGAGAGAGTTTCCACTGGCAATGCCCTTAGAATATGTTGCTGAAAAAGGGAAGAAACCAGTTGTATACATTCCCATACAACACACGCTCCAAAAGCTGCTGAACAAAACTGATGTTTTTGAAAAAGCAACGTCAGAAAAAGTTAATGTTCCCCATGAATACAGAAGTTATGTTGATGGGCACCACTTTAAAAAAAAAAAAAAAANAAAAAAAAAAAAAAAAAGGCCTTCTTTAAGGATGAGTTCGCACTTGTGCTTGTACTTTATGTGGATGACTTAGCCAACCCTTTGGAAACATCAAAACTGAAACATAAAATATGTGCATTTCATTGGGTTCTTGCCAATATACCAGCCAAACACAGGTCAACACTCACCTGTATCCAGCTTTCTCTGCTGTGCAATACTCCCACAATCAAAGAGTGTGGCTATTCCAAAGTGCTTCACCCTCTTATTGATAATGTCATTAGAACAACATACTTAGAACAGGTAGGCACAAGTGAGAAAGAGAGTGTTGTATGTAGCAGCTGATAATCTTGCTGCCCATTCACTTGCAGGATTCCACAAGAGCTTCTCTGTTGACAGATTTTGCAGAGTCTGTGTGGCATCCAGGAGTGAAGATCAGCAACAAGAGGTACGTTCTGGTTTCTTTCAACTGAGAGTCAAAGATTCTCATGATAGACATGTGCAGGAGGTGATGAAAGACCCACAATTGAGTCACAGGTATGGTGTGAAANTTCTCATGATAGACATGTGCAGGAGGTGATGAAAGACCCACAATTGAGTCACAGGTATGGTGTGAAAGGAGCATGTCCCCTTACTGAAAGTCTGAAACACTTTCATGTTGTCACTGGTTATCCTCCTGACATCTTGCATGATGTCTTGGAAGGCATCGTCCCTGTTGAGTTGTCCCTGTGTATTTCAGACTTGATTGCCAAGAAGTTCTTTACANGGAAGGCATCGTCCCTGTTGAGTTGTCCCTGTGTATTTCAGACTTGATTGCCAAGAAGTTCTTTACATTAGATAAGCTAACCAGACCATCCTTTAATTACACATTTTCTGACAAAACAGACAGGCCTCAGACAATTGGAAAAGGATTCTCTACCAAAAGGAACTATTGGTGTAAATGGACATGAAAATTGGTCGTTAATAAGGCTTTTTCCGTTTTTTATTGGTCACTGTGTCCTTAAGGGAGACAATACTTGGGAAGTTCTTGTGCTTCTCAAAGATATTGTGGAACTAGTTGTGACACCAAGGCACACTGATGAGACGCTGCACTTTCTGGATTGCAAGTTGGCAAAGCACAGAGAGCTGCTGCTGTCAACTTTTCCAAGTTTCCTTTTAACACCAAAACATCACTCTGTGGAACATACTTGTTAAGAAATTTGGCCCTTTAACTGATGTCTGGACAACGCGATTTGAAGGGAAGCATAAGTTCTTCAAAAAAGCTATTTGCGATACTCAAAATTTAAAAAATATTGCTTCTAAACATCAGAAAGCAATCAGTTACCATTTGGACTGCAGCTCATTTTCAGGCCAGCAGCTGAGATGATAAAGGCTACTCCTGTTTTGGTCGCCTCTTTCCCTACAGATGTTCAGAGAGTGCTCACACAAAGAATTGACAACCCAGGGTCATTCTGTCTGTGTCATCTGTCTGCATAGAATCAATTATAATGTAGACATGATTCTATGATTCTACAGGCTCCTGCTCAGGTCTCCCTGAGTTTGGCCAGATTACACAAATTGTTGCAGCTAATACAGAAATTGTATCTGTCTGCAAAAAAAAAAATGACGTCATGGTACCAAGAGCACTTCAGATCTTACCAAGTTTGCTATTTTGACCCTCCCTCCATGTGTGTGTTTAAGTTGTCAGAGTTAAATGATGTCTTTCCGCTATCAGCATACAGAGTGCAAGGAGAACTAATGAAGCAATTTATTATTTGCTAAAACTTTAAATGTTGATGATTTTTCTCCAGATGGCTACGCACGAGAAAATGACCATGAGGGTTGTTGTCTGTGAGGGGGGCATAAGGAAGAGGACGATGCCAGTGCGGCCCAGCAAAGTTGAACATGTAATTGACTGGATTAGGGATGCACTTGGAGTCAGTTACAACTTCACTTTGCACTGTGAGGATCCTGAATTTAATAACGCGCTGTGCAACTTCATAGATATGTCTGTATGCCAGAGAAACCAACCGTCCAAATCATTCCAGTGATTGGCCTGGTACCAGCCAGTGAATGAATAATGAAGAAAATAGTGATACAAACAGCCAGGCAGACACCGAGATCTTACCTCACTCATCTACAGAGACACACAGACAGCATAGATGGATTACTGCATGGGCAAAGTGGGCATGTGTCCAGGGCCCTGGAGCCAATAGGGGCCCTTGGCCTTAAGATTTATNGCATGGGCAAAGTGGGCATGTGTCCAGGGCCCTGGAGCCAATAGGGGCCCTTGGCCTTAAGATTTATATATATGTAAATTTTTTTTAATGTGTAAAGTATTTTTGTTTTTAAACTATTGGAGCAAATGTGATTTTGAAATTTTAGTATGATTATGAAATTGTTTGAATGCTTTATAAATAGCCATTAAGCTAAATCACGTAATGAGGTAATGACGTTGGCTAAAGGTCAAATGTCAGTTTCACTGTCAACGTGTCAGCAAAGCATAAACTCAAAAAAGAAAAAGAAGTTAAGTTAAAGATGCCGCTTTGCCACAACAAATATCGTCTATTTCAACTTATTTCACCAAAAAACAGATGGAAGGTGATGCTACTGTTAGCAGCGGTGCTGTCTGAGGGTAACCTGGCTGCTAATACTAATGCCTGCACTGCTAACGTTAGCCCAAGTTCACGGGAAGACTGCACTCCGACTGATGCTACAGTGGCTAATGCTAATGCTAACGTTACCAGGGAGAAGTTGGTTGTGCCATTTCATAGAAATTTCAGAAAACAATGCTGGAATGGGGATTAGAGTCAACATTTCCCAACATGTACATTGCATTAAGACTGTATCTGACTGTAGCTGTCAGCAACTGCAAGGGAGAATGGTCCTTTTCACAAATGTCCAGGATTAAAAACAAACGAAGGACAGATGACCTAATGTCCTAAAGATGTACATGGCATATTTATACACATTAGGCCACAATCACCTCCTTATGGCCAATTTTTTTGGAATATATTTGACGCCTCTGGTCCAGGCTTTAGTCAGTTCAATAGCTTATTCTGTTTTTTATAAAGATATTGAGAACTTCATTAATCTGCTTTGACTGAAAAATATTACGTCAAAATAACTTTGCTATCCTGTCTTTTGAAAAAAGAAAACGAACCAAGTCTTCTGAAACTGCACATATTAAGGCATTTTTGGATAAGTCAGGATGCTAACTGAAGGTCACAGTGCTGATTTAGACTTGATTTTTGCGAGGTCAAAGGTCATGAGGAGCGACAGTGCTGTATTAGCAGTTGCATCTGTTTTGAAAAATGTCAACCTATGCTTTTCTTTGCTCACGTTTAAGCATCTTCGGATAAATTAAGATGCTATTGAAGCCTAAGGTTTGACTCCCCCCAAGGCTGAGGGGTATTAGATGCTCTGCATGGTAGTTTTGACATTTAATTTCCAATAAAAAATTAAAAGACTAATTAATAAACACTATCAAGAATGGTTTAACAACCTCTGAAAAAAATAACTCAGGTCTCAAATATTAACTGACACATTTTTTTCCCCGTCTTCTTTCTGTCACTCTTTCAGGATGCTGGCAATGATGAAGCTTACAGAGATGTTGCAGCAGGAATTATCTGCCTTCAGCAGGAACATGAGGCTCAAAGTCTGGCATCTTCTCACCTGAACCCAGCAAAAGCAGGGATTATCTTGGAGGGCACTGTTGTCATGGATGGCCTCAGGCAGTTTGTCTCCTGTTTGACCTCATTTATGGACTACGCCTGGAGAATCCTGAGCGCATGATATTTAACTTCATGCAACAGGTAATGTTGAACCTGGGTAGATGTGACCTGACACCCAAAATTCAAAGTCTGAAAAATCAGCTTGCATTGTAAGACAGTTTTTTTATCACTGCTCAGCTGTTCAAAAACTGAAGCACCATTATTGTGTTGTATGCTATATTGTTTACAATAAGTGTTATACTTGAAATTGCTTAAGAAAGCAACTGTTTTAAAATGCTGTGTTGAAGTTTAGAATTTTGGTATTTCGACGTTTTATACATGGTGCATTCACCCCTGCAAAATATAATGCTCAAACTGGATAAATGACCTGACACGCAGAATTCAAAATCTGAAAATCATCTTGCAAATCATCTTGTGTTGTCAAAAAAAAAAAAAAAAAAAAAAAATATATATATATATATATTTTCATGACTGCAACTGTTCAAAAATTGAAGTGGAGAAAGATTTTCTGCTTTTGTTTACACCAGCAGCAAACATGTTAAATGTTCAAAACTTTATTTGCAGTTTCTTTTGTAAATAAAATGAAACAGCAATGTCATGCATTTTGTGTTTATTAATGAATAGAAAGAAGCTACAATTACATTTTAATGTTTAGTGCAATAAATGTTTTTACTTAACGCAAATATTTTAATTCAGTGAATGTAAACGCATAGCTAAATAGAACTAAAAAATGAGTCAAAAACTTAAGATTATAAATTAAACTACTAGATTTTACTCAAACATTTGAGTACACATAACTTGAATTCTAGTTAAGTGTACTCAAATCTTTAAGTAGACTTAACTAGAGTTCTAGTGCTTTGAACTTTGGTATTAAAGTTGATTTCACTTAGAGTAGTTTTCTCTACTTTCAGCTACTTCAATTTTTTAAGACAAAAGATTGCCTCAAATTTTTTTTAAGTAAAGTCAACTCATCCGGGTGTACAGTAATGTTACGTGTATGAAAAATGAATATATATTCATTTTTCATACACGTAACATTACTGACAATCATTTCCCAAAGCATACTGCCGGAACGGTGAATTAAAAATGTTTTTCCTACCTTCCAGACCGCCATTGGTTTCAGTTCATTCTGCTATTAAAATCAACTTGTTGATACTTGAAACGTTCTTGGGATAGGTAATCCATCATCACCAACAAGACGTGTATTCAGGTTTTTTTTTTTAGAAGTTATGTAATTTTAGTGTTTAAGTGCAATAAAAAGCGTGGAGTGAATGTATGCCTCCACCGGGGAATATAGTCCCAAAAGAAGACCTGCGATTATGGAAAAATTTAAAGGACCATGACTGTTGTGTGAAATAAACAGAATTTCACTCCAAGCTTTTGACGCTGCTCTCTTCTACTTTCTTTAATCCAATCTTCCACAAGTAACTTTTATATGAGCCTTTCTTAGATGAATGTGAACAAATGCAGTGAGTGTTTTTAATTCTTTTTATTCTTTTTCCTCTTTTTCCCTTGCTGTCCTCTAGGTTAAGGAATAAACACCCACACTCTTGACACTGTGAATACCCACAGTCTTCCGCTTTTTTTCTTATCTCCCACACATGCTCATATACAAGGAACAAAGGTGTGAGGAGGTTAAGTAGAAAGAAAGCCGGAGCACAGAGTTGGGGGAGAAGGGACGTGACCTACAGCGAGCTGAACCTCCGACGCCCACTGCTCAAACACGTTTATTAACTTCAGGTCCTTCTGAAGGTCTCCAGCCATTGATTCAGCTTCATTCATGATTCAATCAATAGCACTTGATCAAAGTGCAGCGAGACACACGGAGCTTCAAATCAGACGTTTGCATGCTGAGTGGCGAACATCTCCAGTCTGTTGCCTCCTCCAGTTGCCAGCTCTTGTTTTCCTCTCGGTGTGTCTGGATGCAGACAGAGAATAAAGAGAGAAAGTGATAGAGCAAAACTACTTTTCAACTTGTTGTTTTCTTGCTGCATTTTTTTCTCGCTACAGCCTAAGGCACTGTATTGCAGCAGAAAAATGGAATATTATTAGTATCAAAAATCTCCCTGAGATGGCGGAGAGAAGCAAACAAATGTTTCCTACAATGCTGAAACACGTCTACGACAATAAAACACGGAGCAGCTGTAGAAAAACTCATCCTGAGGCTAAACATAAACATATAATGAACTGTAAACAGTGAGAGCAGCATATGGTGCATGTATGGTGTATGTATATATGTATGGTGCATGTATGTATGTATGGTGCATGCAGAGGTGATGCTGAACATGTATGTGCATCTACTGTATGTATGTAGTATGCTGCATGTATGGTGCATGTATGGTGTATGTATGGTGCTTGTATGGTGCATGTATGTATGTATGGTGCATGCAGAGGTGATGCTGAGCTTAACGATGCATAAACAGCCAGTTTGTGTCACTGTACTCACCATGCATTTTTTAATTGTAATTACAAGCTGACGGTAATAATGCATTATTTGCGTACATTATGATGGAGAAATAATTAAATAAAAGGGTAAGATGTGATTTTATACTTCTACTATAAGAAAGCAGAAAGAAAAAGAAAATGAAATGACATGAAACAAAACAGGCAAAAAGAGCAAGAACAGTAATGACATAATCATAAATATAAGCGTTATCACGTAGTGACTGTACTGCAAAATAAAAGGGTCTTTTTCCTTGTTCAATTATGTTGCTGAGAAATGAAACCCCTTTAAAATCTATACAGATGTCATTGTTCATATATGGCAAAAAAAATCGTTATTTTGTCACAGAACAAAAAAAAGATTCACTCAGAAGATGATCAGCGGCACGCTTACGCCGGAGACACTTCAAAGTCATTCTGGTGATTTTGGCCCTGATTATCCTGAAAGATTCTCCTGTGGTGTGAGTTTTCTGTTAAAAGCGTATTTTACTTCCTCCAGTCTGCTTGGAGCGCCGTTACGGCTGCACTGATTTCACATCACAGTAATTACAATCAATCTGACCTTAGGTCCTGTAGTTTAGGAACCCTGAGGATCGTGAAATGTGGCAAAGAGAAGCATCGGTCACTTCACCGTGTGACATATCTCTAATATCTCTCTGCTGATTGTTGTTGATCATGTGACGAGCAACCCAAGCAAACTTTTTTATAAGCCTAAATAAATGAATGATGAAATAATGTATAACGAATTTAAATGCAAATTCAGTTCTGGCACATTCTTTATGCTAGATGTTGTTACAGAGAAAATACAATGCTCAGACTACAGCGCTGGTCTTGGATTTGCATTGCAGACTGTATGTGATGCATTTGTTTTTGGTTGTTCAGGTTTGATCATTCTGAGATGTCCTGGATGAGCTTGTCTGAATTCTGTAGCTGGATGCATCTTCATCATCTGGGTTCTTTTAGGCTGCATTTACACCGCGCACACATGACCTGATTCTAATCCTTTGCTCACATGTGACACGTATCAGACACGCTTCCTGAAGATGTAAATGGTAAAAAGCCACATGGAATCAGATATTCTCAGATCCATTTTGGGCCTCTTGCATATGTGGAAATAAATCGGATACGTATCAGATATCCACCAATGCTGCTGCTGTCTAAATCCACAGATCAGAATTTCCTTCCCATTCTGACTCCTATGTAACATTCTGCTTTATCTGCATATGATGATGTCAGCATCAATATGATGACGCTCTGTAAACAGAAATGGAGGACATACTATACAGTATATATCAGACATGCTGATGTGTGTTTATGTCAAATAGATGTGTTAGTGTGTGATAACAGGCTCCTGTTACAGCAGCAAAACTCCAACTCCACCCGCTTCTCCTCTGTGATTAACTGATGAACATACGTGTCCTGATGGAGAGATAAAAGCTCACACATCAGATGTTTCTCTCTGCATGTGAAAGTTTTAACTGCTGATCAGATTTTACACATTGAAGTGTTTTCTTTATATGCATCTCAGAAATGTGAGCATGCGTAGCTGCATCCTGCTGCTACAGGTCAAAGCATGTAAATACAGGTATCAGATATGAGCTGCTTAAAAAAGAAAACGTAAATACGCTGAACAAAAAATCAGATATAGGCAAAAGATCAGAATTGAGCATCAAGACTTGCAGTGTAAATCCAGTCTAGAAGACTCCTGAAGTTTTGAGTGGACCTGAGCATCCTCCTCAAATGAGACCAGAGACCAAAACTCATCATGCATGCAAACAGACCTCATGAAGTCAAATAGTACTAAGTTTATCTTGACAATGTTTCACCCTAAAGCTGCCATAACATTAGAAATGTGAACAAATCCCACCTGAGTTTGCAGGTATATTTTACATCAATAAATGATGGACTTCTGGCAAAGAGCACACTAGCTTAATGCTAAATATATGTATATCAATAACTTCCATTTCATTTCATTCCCATGATTAATAACATATCCATGCTGAAAAAAAAAAAAAAAAAANAAAAAAAAAAAAAAAAAAATTCATCCTAATTTTATATTGAATAGCTTAGTTCAAGTGATATAATTATCACTGGAATGGAAAACACATACCTGGTAAATATGATATGATCATGTGAACATTTACAACTTGCTAAATATTAAATATATTTTTAAGCCCGATATCACGTAAAATGTAAAAAAAAAAAAAAAAAAAAAAAAGGCTTTGCAGACCCATGAACAGAGCTTGAAAACCTCCGTAAAACCTCCATAAGGACAAAATATACACCATATCATATTTGGTGTGTGTGTGTGTGTATATATATATATATATATATATATATATATACATACATACATTCAATGCATATCCATAACAGTCTCACCGCTTGAGCAGTGCATTATGGGATAAACTACCAACCTTTGATATGACGTTTTGCTGCTCCAGGGAAAGTGTTGATGCAGGAATCCTGTAGCAGGACATTCTGTACCAAACATCCTTCTACTTTCACTGTTAGATGCACTCAGAGAACAGTAACTCAGAATCTGAATCACTCGTATATTTGCTACTGTACTGCTGTTTTTCACTCTAGTGCTTGTAAAAAAAAAAAAAAAAAAANAAAAAAAAAAAAAAAAAAAATCTGCTGTCTGTAAAAACAGTTGTGCAGACATACTGCAGGCGTATGAGCAAACTCTAAGTGAAGCGTGGATCCTCCTCTCCCTTTAGCAGGCTGAATGAACTGAACATGCTGCTGCTGTCTGAGTCTGAGAAGGCTTTTTCCTTTTCATACAACCAACTAATACCAAGACCAGTGTCCTGACACTGATACCAGTACTTTACAAAGTCTTCTCATAAGAATGGGGAATATACAATGGCATATTAGGGCCATATAAGATGAAAAAAAATGAGGGGGGCATTATTTTGAGTTTCCAGACTTGATGTGACGATTTTATACTAAAAACACAATTGCTACATCCAATGGAAAGGTATAATTTAATAAAATATACTGCTGGTATAGTCACAACATGAGGCGGTTTGATTCTCATTCTCATTATTTTCCCTTTTTCTTTATGAAATAATAATAATAATAATAATAATAATAATAATAATAATAATAATAATAATAATCTAACTATAAAGACAGAAATCTCTGTCTGTGGCACCAACATGTCTAGAAGCCAGCACTGTATGAAGTTGATATTCAGCAGGTTTGTTGTTCAGGACCCAAGGACGTGCAGCATCACATGTGAAGTTGTTTGGATGAGCGGTTCTAAAATTGAGCTGTGCTGGTAAAAAGTAGTCCCTGTGGCAGGATACGTGCTGGGTATGGCAGCATATGCTCTGCTCCATGGTGCTTNGTAGTCCCTGTGGCAGGATACGTGCTGGGTATGGCAGCATATGCTCTGCTCCATGGTGCTTACTGCAGGCTGCGGCGCACACCATAATGTCTGGCCCTGTCCAAACAGGCACATTTAAAAATTTTTTTTAAATGATTATTCATTATTAAAAATAATTTTCATTATGATTATTATTATTATTAAAAACTCACAAATTTGGTAGTGTTTAAACTGGCAAATTTGCAAATTTTTTTGCGAGTATATGACCTTATTAAATTATACTTTTTATACAGATTTAGCAATAAAGAAATACTTGTGCTTTAGTGCAAAATGATCAAATTATCATAAGCATACAGACTTTTAAAATGGGCAAATTTGCGACTTTAAAAACTGGAAATAATGCCTCCTGGTTTTTTTTTTTTTTTGTTTTGTTTGTCTTATATGACCCTAATGCCCTAATCATAGAAATATGTGTTATTTCTACAGTAAAAATGAAATCTGGTTCTGTTGTCTGATTGAACTGAACCAAACCACGTAGGTGTGAAAACACATTTATGTGCATCTCAATCTGTACGCCTCACATCTCGTCTTGCTGAATCCTGCTGAAAGTTTGATTTGTGTTTGCTTTGTTCGTACTTTGGCATGTGAGCCATTCATTCATGACAACTGATATACTCATTTCTGAGTGGCACCATTTTAAAAAGCAAACATCATGCTGAAATAAACGCAGCAGCTTTGTTCGTGCGCTAAACACCACTGCAGGGGTGTGAGCAGTGGTCCCTTTTTAAAATACTAAGGCCCCACATTTCAGTCCTTTGATAGATCATTCTAAATGAGGAGAAATACAGCAGACTTCCTCAAAACTAGAAACCAAACTGAAATGGGCCTTTGCAGTTTCATCAAAAGGCAAATAAAGGCTGACAAAATCCAAAATCCAGCCAAAAATAATGGATTTCTCAAAGCAAATTAAATTCAGTCACATCATTATGAGCAGAAGCGCTTATTGTTCTGGTTTTTGCTTTTAATGAGGAGCACAGTGTCATACTGATTTGATTCTTTGTCTTGTTTTCACTTCAGCAGTCCAGCATTTCCTCTTGTCTTTACATTCTGATTCCACACTGCATACCCCTCCCCCCGTCTGTGATTTAGGATTCACTGGGTTTGTGATCCTGAATCACTGAGGTGAGAGCATCCTTCTTTTTACAAGTCAGAGAGCACCCTCTCTCTCTCATGCCTCTAATACCCTCAAAAGGAGGCATCATAAATATGGAACGTTTCTCTCTCTCTCTCTCACCAAAAGGTCTTCTTTGACATGTCTTTAAATCACCCCACAAAACCTCCAGTGTCAGGCAGAATTTTATTCCTGACCTTTTTCCTGCTGCAACTAAGACTATTAAAAAGCATTTATTGTGTTGTGTAAAGTGGAATCCAGTGGGAGAATCTCTGTGGAACAGTTTTCAACATTCTGTCCTTAAAGCTGGCAGAGAACCCAATAACAAAACCATTTCTAACCTGGACTTATTTACTTTACCAATTTCACACACATACTGTATATACAGTATATACATATATGTAGAAATAGATTGGGGTTTTGATTTATGCTTTATGCACTGTCCCATACCACTGCTAAACTTCTCCAGAAAACGGTGACGTGGTATGGATTATATATATATGTATAAAGAGTGCAGTCCTAGGAACAGCTAAGTAACTACAGAACCCTCAAACTCCCAGGCCTCTGGTACAGGAACACACACCACACACACACACACCCGAAGGGGAGAGAGGGACGTCTTTTTATATACAGTATACTGTACAGCAGGGTCCAACTGTCTGAGACCACATGTAAAATCTGTGCTGTTTTCCATGTAAATATGTAAATAATCAAAGTCTGACATCCCTAGAAGCTCTTTGAACATCGTCACATCATGCTGGATAACTTGGCTCATCAGGTTTTTACAGACGTGTGGAGTCCATGATGCTGTCATTAAAGCTAAAGGTACCACATACTAAGATATTCTGACATTCATACCAAATACTAAGATATTCTGACTTTCATGGCCATTTTCAAAGACTCAACTTTTCACTCTAATTGTTAAGATATTATCATTTGTAATGAAAAATCTGATATTAAATTCAAAAAGAATGCACAGTAGAAGCATTTTCATAGTGGTCTCAGACTTTTGGACCCCACTGTATATATGTAGACTGTATTTCCTCTTCCCCTACTGTGTGTGTGTGTGTGTGTGTGCTGTTTGAGTGGGTGTGTGTTTGTCAGTGGTGGGCGGTCAGGGCCAGCAAAGCCTTCTCTGCTGGCCTAGAGATTGTCAGAATCATCAGATTATGTTTTTATAATTTAATACATATTTTAATTAATGCTATCTGTATTTTACAAAGTTCGTTCCCATCAGTTTTGTTATTAACGTCAATTCATCACTAAGGTACTCTCTCCCTCAGTTGCGCTGCTTCCAGTGCAGCTCATATAAATTAGAGCTTTTATCCAACCAGATTTTCCACCTGTGCTGTCTCCGGGTAAAAAAATCTAGCCTGAGGCCTTCAGAATCTCAGTGAATCTCCTCTGCTATTCAAGCAAGTGGGACGAAGTTGTTGATTATCATATTCTTTAACCAATCAGATTTTGAGTTTGCCACGTTGGGCATATTCTTTTACACATCAGGGCCTTCTAGCTGGCCTTGGCCTACGTCATCAGAGTACAGCATTATGCTAACAGCTAAACAGCCTGCCAGAAATTCATCAGAAGAGAGCCAGTTAGCTAACTGAAGTAAACCTAGCTAGCACATAACGTAGCATTATCTAAGATTTATTTAAACTTTCTTTCTTGACGTTTAGATTTTTAGATGTAGTGCTTTAGATTTTTTGTTTAGATTTTTACTTAGTCCTGTTGTTTTTTAACACACAATGGCTGAAGGGGGAAAAGAAATGGATTACCTGGCAACACGACCAGTGGCAATGGCCTGCCACTGGTGTCTTTGCTATACAGTAGATAACTGCTGTTGTGGATTAAGTCACCTGGGAACACCTGACCATCTGTTTTCCCGCTCCTGCAGTCACCTGATCGCCTGACTTACCAATCAACCACCTAGCTGAGTTCCTGTTTCCAGCAGAAAAGCCAATGGTTTTCCTGAGTAAGTTTGTCCACTTTGACCTTTTGCCTGTCTGATTTTAACTCTGCCTGGTCTTATTAAGTTTTATTAAATGTTATTCCTGACTTAGTTGTGTCTAAATCTGACTCTTTTTCACAGGACCTGACAATAATTACAAAACACTTTGCCATACATAAAAGTGTTGTGTGAGTAGCAAACTGTGATCAAACATGAATTTCAAAAGGTCATGTGGTGATAATCCAGCTTCCTGCTGGAATGGACATTATGTAGGGAAGATTAATTTTTAGTTCCAAATCTGAATTGCAGATTTTTCCAGATGCACCTTCGTTGTAGGAAACTCCACCTTGTGCAAGTCTTCAGGTGAGTGTGAATACAGGGGTGTGAAATTTTGGTATTAACTCTGAATTCCACACAAGTATCTCAAATCAGATTTAAGGACCATCCTACCCATTTTGCATATTTGAGCCTAATATATTCAGTTTTCATACATGTTACATTATTGACAATCATTTCCCAAAGGGTAAAATCGTATTTCAGATTTCCTGATATTTTGCAAAATCTCTTAATCTTTCAAAATCAAATATTCAAGTGATACACCCACCTTAAAAATCCATGTTTCTCCTGCTAATAGTTATGCAGCCTTATGAAGTCACAGTCCTTTAAATTTTTACATAAACACAGGTTTTGGGACTATGTTCCTCGGTGGAGGCATACAGTACATTTTTTCTGTGTAGTTCTGCAGTGGATCAGTCAGCAGGACAGATGTCACGCCTATGAGCGAATCTGATTGGACAGTCTGCTCCATGAAGCACACCACAACATTGTATCTCCGAGAGGCACATAGTTGGAAGATAATGCTAAACCATGAAGTGAGTTGCTCCTGGATGTGAAAATTCTTACAGCCGTTACGATTTGGAACAACTGCATTTTCATACTTTTCCTACTACCTTCAAACACAGTTGTTATAAGTTAGCAGTGATCATTTCATCGTAAGCGACAACATATCAAAAGAATAGCTTTACAAATCCAGACTCAAACCTGGAGTTGTGCTGACTGTCTTTCCGTGGAGTAACCTTGCTGAAAACTCAGCATCTTCAGCGGACAACACAGCTTCTGCAGTAACTTCTTCTCCATTGCAGACACAAGTGAGAAAATGTAAGTGAGTCTTGGTAATAATATCAATCAGCCATAGACAATATTGAGCTTAAACGCTAAAATTACATAACTTCTAAAAAAACCTGAATACACGTCTTGTTGGTGATGATGGATTACCTATCCCAAGAACATTTCAAGTATCAACAAGTTGATTTTAATAGTAGAATGAACTGAAACCAGTGGAGGTCTGGAAGGTAGGAAAAACATTTTTAATTCACCATTCCAGTAGTATGCTTTGGGAAATTATTGACAGTAACGTTACATGTATGAAAACTGAATATACTCATGCAGTGCCCATTGAAAACGTGCGTGTTTGGACTGGGCCAGGCTTTACAGTGTGCGCAGCAGCCTGCCATAAGTGGCCGTGGACCGGAGCGTATCCTGCCACAAGGACTACTTTTTACTGGCACAGCTCAATTTGAGAACTGCTCATCCAGACATCTTCACACGTGACGCTGCATGTCCTTGAGTCCTGAACAATAAACCTGCTGAATATCAGCTTCATACAGTGCCAGGTTCTAGAGATGTTGGTGCCACAGACAGAGATTTCTGGGTTTATAGTAAGACTAGGCTCAAACATGCAAAATGGTGGGATAGTCCTTTAATAACGTGAAATGAAAAAGTGCAAAGCACTGTTACAAATTAGACAAGGTAATGAGAAAGTATATTGGGACTTCCACGTGATACAGTGTTGTTTTCAGATAGGAAGGAATTAAATAAAAGTAAAATTAATTAATAAAATGTTGGGGAATTAGAGCAAAAGAAATGAAGAAGGAGTAAAGGAAGAAAAAAAAATGCAATGAAGCGGTTACGGTTTGTCAACTCTGCAGCAGTCTGCCTTTAATTGCTGAGTTGCAGTATTTGTGCCAAATCTTCCAGAAGCCTGAGCTGTAGGATGTTAATGTGAGGTGATGGAGTAGTTCAACAAGCATAACTCTGCCTCCAGGTGTCCTCCTCCTGCTCCCCCACCTCCCTTCAACCAACCTCAGTGGGGTAATTTGGACCAGAGAGGAGAGCTGGCTCTGCTGCTCATTACTGCTGCCTTGCCCATCAGCCCCTGTGGACATGGTGGACATAGTTCAGCGGAGCAGCCCGCCTCAAAAAAACACTAAATGAATATGGATGAAAGACGCTGGAGCATAATGTCGGCCCCTAAAGGCGAACACCTCAGCCACACTAATGTGTCACACAGAACACACCTCTCTGTCCACAGCTTGCTTGTTTGCTTTTTTTTTTTTTTTTAAATNTTTTTTTTTTTTTTTTAAAGAATTACAGCAAGTTATTGGGAGATAACTTTGCTATCAAGTTATGAAAACAAATTTCTGATAACTTGTGCATATTTTTCACCCTGTTTCCCTTGAGAGCACTTTAAAATAAATTCCACGCTTCCACTTCTAGATGTTGCTTCCCTTCCAGTGCTCCGTACATCATATCATGGATTCATTTCATGATAAGCTCAGAGAGTCACTACGTGCTGTTCCACCTCTGAAACTTAGACGAGCTGCAATAAAAAGAAAGAAAGAAAAAAAAAACATGTCATGAAAACAGTTAGGTAGATATAATTTCAGTCATCCTGGGGAAAATTCAAGAAAAGATGAAAAATATCCCCCAGAAAGAATGGTTTTAGTCCATAGAGCTCTGAGTCAAAATTCTGCTGGACATCGCCCCAGATGGGACTCAGATTTTACGGTAATAAACATGCAACTATAAAGATAAATTTTCTACCAGTCTGATCTCATATACTCCAACTTTCCAAATTAAAGTTCCTCCTCTGCCTCTTACACCTCCACAGACCTGTGGACATCCTGCAGGGTCCAGCAGAGGAATGCTCCGGACCTCGCAGACAGAACCTTATATATCCAGTCTCTTTCCTGGCAGCCAACCCAGAGGAAAAATAACGATAACCACACAAATAATGGCATCTTAGTTCATTAAAGGACCATACCACCCATTTTGGATGTTTGAGCCTAATATATTCAATTTTCATACATGTAATGTTAGCATACTACTGGAACAGTGAATTAAAAATGTTTTTCCTACCTTCCAGACCTCCATTGGTTTCAGTTCATTCTGCTATTAAAATCAACTTGTTGATACTGTAAACGTTCTTGGGATAGGTAATCCATCATCACCAACAAGACGTGTATTCAGGTTTTTTTAGAAGTTATGTAATTTTAGTGTTTAAGCTCAATAAAAAGCGTGGAGTGAATGTATGCCTCCACCGGGGAATATAGTCCCAAAAGAAGACCTGTGTTTATGGAAAAATTTAAAGGACCGTGACTTCATAAGGCTGTGTAACTATTAGCAGGAGAAACATGGATTTTTAAGGTGGGTGTATCACTTGAATATTTGATTTTGAAAGATTAAGAGATTTTGCAAAATATCAGGAAAGCTGAAATACAGTTTTATCCTTTGGGAAATGATTGTCAGTAACGTAACATGTATGAAAAGTGAATATATTAGGCTCAAACATGCAAAATGGTGGTATGGTCCTTTAAATATGAACTATCCAAAACAACATGTGCTGTTAGCTATCAATAAAGTAGAAGAAATAAGTTAAAACATACTATTAGGATGGAGGGTACCAGGTAATAGATGCCTGTCTTTATATGTGGTCAGATATAGCCCTCTGTTCATTTAGAGATGCACCGATAGGTACATCTCATCAGACATCATTTACAGACTAAATGATGTCTATATTGCAGACATCATTTAGTAATGAGATGAGCAGCACATCATTTAAAGCGAGCATGGAGTAGATGACACATCTGTAAAACATGTATAATAGGGACGGAGCTCACTATCACTCAGTATACTGTAAGCTAAATGATTTGCAGCAGAGGTAATGTTGTACCAGGGTCGTGGTTTCTCTGTTCTCGTGATAAAAGCTGACCACTGGGACAGTTTACACAAAATCTGCTGTCCTTTATGAAACTTGTCCAGAAAAGAAAAGTGTTTGATGTGCTCATTTTTTTCTACCTCACTGCACACACACTTCCATTCCACTTCTTGCTCATCTGCCCCTTAAATAAGATGGCGAAGCTCAGTCATAACAGGGAGGGGCCTGACTCCCTCCCTGGTTTGTAGTCAGCATTATCATAGACAAGCTCAGATAGTTACAGTAAAACTACAGCTGCAGCCAGCAAACATGTCCACCATTGTGTTGTTTTGTCAAGTACAGCACTTGCAATATTGGTCTCTTTTATTCGTCTCACGGGGATCGAAGACTCAAACGTGCCATATTTTCTATAGTGCTGTTTGCATCATCATCACAATTTGGACAGTTGTAAAAGAGGCTTGTGGTGATTAACTGTTATATTGATTTCAGAGCGCTACCATATCCTGGATCTATCTGTAATACCAAGATGTCCTCTTTCAGTCTGCTGAAGACCAGCTCAGTGATTTCTGATTTTATTTTAAAGCCCCGTCATTAATTGCTTCGTCTTGTTCGTAGGAGTTACAGGGTTAATAAATCTGCCAGAGCCAGCATTGTATCTCATTTCTACTTCAGAATCACTTTACTGAATATGAATACAGAATGCAGAATCTGCCTCTCAGATGCAAGAGACAATATAAATGATTATTGCATTTCTGAATTAGAAGACTTCACTGCAGTATTACTTTATTGCGACCCTCTGAATATAGTCTGTGAGATTATATGGTAAAATAAAGACTTCATGATTTCAATTTCTGCTTAATATCCACAGTTCTGCTTCATGGTTATAGAAAATCTCAAACTCTGATGTGATAGGTAATGACACAGTAGTGGGCAATACAGATAGTATCCTGTTTAATGATGTATGCAAGAATTTATTATGTTGATTATACACAGGTATACTGCAATATTCTTTTTTCTGGAAATTCACCTGAGAAACCATGTATCGAGGAAATGATTGGATTGTTGGATGCAAGCGTTATGTGAAAAAAAAAACATTTGTTTTGTTAATCCAATAACGTCATTGATCACATTGATCCCTATCTGCCATAAAGCAGGCCTGTCCATTGATTTGAGACTATGTGACAAGGAATGATCCAATCAGGCGTTTTAGCATCCTCAAGCTAATGTCAGAAGGTCTGGCTGATCTGATACCACAATAGCAATCCTGAAAAAATGCTGCACGTTGGTGTTATCCATGCTATTTTTAAAGCTGGACTTATTAATCTGACATATTAATATATTCATCTCAGTACAACTATGACTCATGGCGTATTAGGGCCATATAAGACAAATTTAAAAAAAAGAAAAAAAAAAAAACAGAGGGGGCATTATTATGAGGTTTTAAATTAGCAAATTTGTGAACATTTATCAGTTTTAAAAGTCCGTATGCTTATGATAATTAGATGATTTTGCACTAAAAGCAAAAGTATTTCTTTATTGTTAAATCCAGTGGAAAGGTATAATAAGGTTATGTATTCACAAAAAAAAACTTCTAAATTTTTAAAAACAATAATTTAATTTTTTTTAAATAATGAAAAAGGGAAAATGATGAGAACAGGAATGGAACTGCCTCAAGTTGTGACTATGCCTGCAGTACATGACCTTATTAAATTATACTTTTCCATCAGATTTAGAAATAATGAAATACTTGTGCGCTTAGCGCAAAATCATCAAATTATCATAAGCATAAGGACTTTTAAAACTGGCAAATTTGTGAGTTTAAAAACTTGCAAATTTCACCACCAATAAAATTACACGTCTCAACTCCGCTTGTAAAACTGCTTTGATTATTATTTTCAACACGCTGAAGACTTAGTGTTATATATGAAATGACGTGCATGAAAATATCTGACAAACTGTGTCCTCTATGGGTTTAATATGGGACGTAGCATTTTACNCGACGTGCATGAAAATATCTGACAAACTGTGTCCTCTATGGGTTTAATATGGGACGTAGCATTTTACTTTGAAATCCGGGACAATCTGGTATTATACGGGACGGGTGGCAACCCTGTGCAGGACGTCGTACACATAGTGAACTTTATGAGTCACAGCCTGTTTTCTGTGTGAGGAGATGTAACAGCTATGAAGGCTGTCAGAGCTGCTCTGAGCCTCAGTATAAACTCAGAGATGCAGCATTTCTTGCTTCTGAAAATCTGCAGCTTGGAGGCTGTCTGCAGACGCATTGTGGANGATGCAGCATTTCTTGCTTCTGAAAATCTGCAGCTTGGAGGCTGTCTGCAGACGCATTGTGGATTCAAAAACTTGCATAATGTCTGATATTTTCCTGAGTCTCAGCATGCAGGACGTTGTACCTTCTTACTAAATGTCCAGGACAAAGTGCAGCATTCACACAGAAAATCAGCTTGTGGACAAACAGACTGAAGCAGAGAGACAGAGATGTTCCACACCTTCATCAGAGCTGCTGTCCTCTGCTGAAAGTTCTCACACTTCCTCTCTCTCACCTGACACACCTACAGGGAGATTTAAACACTACTACAAACACTTCCACCCACCAGTTACATTTTGCATAGAAAAAGCGCAACAGATGTTATGGCATCTGTAAACTACCCATTGTAAAAATAATGCTGTGCATGTTTTTGTGTGTTTTTGTTGAGTGTGTTGTCATGGAGTCAAGTGTGTTTTGTGTTTTTCTTTTGATTTCTATGTTACTGAGACAGTGAATATATAGCATGCAGCATTGTTTTTCTTCACACATTTCACACTGGTGGTAACTCTTAGACTTTAAATAAAAGAAATTTTTTTTTTTTTT
>VXCM01006542.1:4836-17336 GCA_014773175.1 Lucifuga dentata | reverse complement strand
GCTAAAATTATGACCTGCTTCATTCTGTGGTAAATTTCAGCGGTATGAAATCCGGGCAATGTTTAAAACTTTACCTCACGTGTTAGTGATCAATAACTTTGACAGATAAACTCACTCAGCTGATCAGTCAGTTTTTAAATGGTGAGTTTTGATCTGATCTGAGACACGTTCTTGTGTGTTCTGCTTCACCTGCTGCGCTGCATGTCTGAGATATACACACACACACACACACCCTGCACAGTGATCACACACTACAGAGGTTAATAGTGTGTGTGTGGCTGGCCAATCACAGAGCAACATGGACACAGCTACACACTGAGGAGTTTCCTTCATCACAAGTACGAATACTTTCACATTTTACTCAGATGATACTTGTGCTCGTACAAAGTACATTACTGGTCCCAGATACTCGTTGCATCTGAGTATTCAGATGCAACGAGTATTCACCATCAGGCCAAAAGTTTTATCATGTATGATGGACAAATTATCATGAAAACTACACAGCACATTCATGCTCCTCAGAGGATGAACCCTTTCTGTTTAAAATGCTCCTTGACCTTTTCTCTAGCTGCACCGTCACGCCGAAATATTAACTTTACACACAGGATGAGGGCAATTCAACAAACACAGCAGATTTAACATATCAATAAAGGCAAATATCACGCAGCCATGTTCCATCATTCATAAACATCCGTTACCAGCATCTTCTGGCATTTGGGGCGTTACTATGCTATTTCCTCTTTTACATGTCAGGGAAGCGATTCATAAAATACACAGTCACAAAAATTATGACCTGTTTCATTCTGCAGCAGCAGGATGAAATGGGAGCGATGCTTTAACCCGTAAATGCATACTGTAGGTCAGGTCATTAGCGACCTAGGACCACATTACTGCACCTCTTAATTCATTCTTTTTTTTTTTTTCATTTAAGCCCTCAACTTCCTGATATTCCTCAAACTCTTTGTTTTTAACAGTTTTATGGTTTCAAGTTGCCAAAATTGATGAAAATAGTTTTTAATGTTTTTTGCTAAAGAGTGTATAGGGTCGCTACAGACCCGAAGTGTGTATAAGTGTCACTTTTTTTTGTTCCTGGTAAACAGGCAGCAGGTAATAGTTGTGTCTGTAGCTTTGGTCCTTAGGTGGCGCTGTAGTATCACTGATATGATGAACAAACACTGAAACTAGCAGGAAGAAGCTGTTTCTGCTGTAAACTATGCTGCTAGCTTACCGCTACAGAAAGACGCTGCAGCGCTGCGTCAGAGCTTCATGCAGAGCAGCATCGGATCTATAAGTCAAAGTAAAAATATAATGTGGCAAAAAATGGTTTTTTTTTTTTTTTTTTNGGGGGGGTTATCATTCATACAATGTTCTGAAAAGTTTACAAGCAAAAATATTTCACTTTGTAGTTCCATTTGTGTTGCATAAGTTATGGGTCCCTAACGACCCGACGTATATAAGAATGGATGGAAAACGACTTGTGTATTTAAGGGTTAAATTGTATTTGCCTCACGTGTTAACACTCAACAAATCTGATCGATGAAAACAATCAGTTCATCAACCTAATGTGATATCTCACATTCTAGTGGCACCGGTCCTCTTCCTCTGCCTGTCACAGTCCGTCCGTCTGCCCGCGCACACACACACACACACACACCGCTACCCCATCCCCTCAAACCTCATGACTACCGGTAGATTATGGATGTATGTGCTGTATTGTTTCATAGAAGTTGCAGTTGTTCATCAGAGTTGCCCCTGATATCTCATAATCTAACAGATTTCCACGTTATTTGCTGAATACATTCAAGCTCCTTTTTTTAAGTGACTCCTTCAGATATGGACCCACATTTTTAGATGCATACCAACATATTTTAAGATTAAAATCATAAGATTCTTGGACATTCAGTGATTTAAAGTTTTTAAATTACCATCCAACTTTTAATGTAATTAGTGGTTCGGCCTCTAGGGGCAGCGAGCAGGGCTTCAGAATTGAAGTTCTGTTATTCGTTTAATTATCTGATTGTCTCCTTTGCTTCTCAGTCACTTAATAATGAAACTCTGCATTGCTAAAAGTTAAAGTCAGCTCATTAAAGCTTTTCCATTTGCTGCTGCTGGAACCCAGAGAAAATTGCCAGGTACACAGGAAGTTACAGCTCTTCTGTTTCCTGTTTGCTGGCATGAATGGAAGAAGAACGAGGTAGTTGGAATGAGAAGGCAAACCCATCACAGCTGAATAGACTTAGAAAATAGAACCAGCCACTCTAATGCAATGTTCATCAGTGGAAAAAGACCGTTTGACTGACAGGTGATTTCCGGGAACTGGATTATAATTCTTCCTTATGTAAAATGTTCAAAAATCAATCTATATTCTGTATTTAATAAAATCTATACTACTTACAAAATGAAAAATGCACATATTGAGTGATGTATCTACCAGGCAGGGAGACTAAAAATATAAGAAACAAATCATTAACATGATTTATTCCAATCATGTGTTTCTGAGAGCTTTTAGCTGGCTCTCTTTGCTTTTTCAAGTGCTGCACTATTAAAAGTGTGTGGCTGTGTACTTGTGTAACGTGTTCCTAAGGACAGCTGCCAATGACGAGGATTCTGAGGTGCAGCCGTCATTATAAATAATCTCAAAATTGCCCCGCACCTGTCAACCGGCACGGCGAATTCACAACTTCCCCCAGGGGGATAATGATAGGCTTGGAAACTGATAAATGTGCAGGGTGTAATCAGGCTCAGCAGCTCGCCCTGCCTGCTCTATTCTGGGAGGTGCAAAGGATCCTGGGAGGGGGCGTTGACAGAGCTCAGGTGGATAAATAAAGCGAGAATCCTCTGTAACCTTGCGGAGCCTCTGCCTCTGTGCTGTGTGACAACGTTCAGCAGCAGATTCAGCGTGAGGCCGTGGGTGGAAGAGCTGCTGATAGACCCTTCAGAGCCGCTCAAACCAGGACCAGCTGAAACTCCTGCTTAATGACGTTCATTCAGCGGCTAACAGTCACTTTGCTATTTTGGGATTACTGTTATCGTCTCATATTTGACTTATGACCAATATGCTAAATACATTTACATGTATGTTAAAACATCAATTCAAATCAGATTGAGGCAATAAATTGATTGTTTTCAAATGCCATGTAAAGTCAAGTGATGTCAAGTTTAGTTGTAGCCAAATATCACATCAGCGTCTCAAAGGGCTTTGCAGACCCGCATGTTAACGTTTCCTGACCAGCCCAGGCCCGCTCTCTATGAAGACGAGGAAAAACTCCCTAAAAAACCTTGATGTATAAGGAAAAAAAGGAAGAAAGCTTTTCAGAAAGATTCCCTCTCAAATGGCCGGCTGCTGCATTACAGGATGATATAAGCAGCAAATGATCCAGTAAGATAAAGTCAGTATGAAATCATTGTCATGTCTGTCACTTATTCAATGTCCACAAGTGGGAGGATGTCACTTTTCCAGGGGGAGAGTGGATCCTCGGATTGTGTGGCTGCCTGTGAGCTATGAGGACACACACATCTGATGGCCCTCTGAGGAGCTATGGAAACACTGCATTCACATTGAAATTAGCATAAATCGACGTTGGTGTATGAGATTATGCACTTCTAAATCAATTTTCTGAAATGTGTAAATGCTCCATCATCTTAAAGGGCCATACCGTCCATTTTGGTGGTTGAGAACTAATACATTCAATTTTCATGCATGTTACATTACTGACAATCATTTCCCAAAGGATAAAACCATATTTCAGCTTTCCTGATATTTTGCAAAATCTCTTAATCTTTCAAAATCAACTATTCAAGTGATACACCCACCTTAAAAATCCATGTTTCTCCTGCTAATAGTTACACAGCCTTATGAAGTCATGGTCCTTTAAATTTTTCCATAATTTTTCCATTTTTCCAGGTCTTCTTTTGGGACTATATTCTCTGGTGGAGGCATACATTCACTCCACGCTTTTTATTGAGCTTAAACACTAAAATTACATAACTTCTCTCTGCCTTCAGTGTTTGAGCTCCTCGGTGCAGCTCTGCTCAGCAGCTGATATGTAGATCTCAGATTTTAGAGCCTCGGATCAGCACATGAACGCACCAGCAGTCAGCAGCACACTTCAACCGAATTACAGCAGAAATCTTCACCGCGGTGGATTTCCATGCAGGATCTTAGAATTCTGTGAAACGCCCACCTGGAAAGCGGGACAACATACTTGTGATTGAAAAAAGAGATGCTGAGACAAAGTGAGGCTTCAGGAAGGATGCAAGATGCTGGAAGCAGCACGAACCTTTCATGACGTAATCTCTCCAAATACACTGAGTCGTGCGTCTGCTCATGTATTTTGTATTTTTTTTACCACCTAAAAAGTACAAAATACACTTTACCAATATTAATGTTCTGTCAGACAGTATAATGGTTAAATTTGGTACCATGATAATCTAACTATAAAGACAGAAATCTCTGTCTGTGGCACCAACATCTGTAGAACCCAGCACGTATGAAGCTGATACTCAGCAGGTTTATTGTTCAGGACCCAAAGATATGCAGTGTCACGTGTGAAGCTGTTTGGATGAGCGGTTCTCAAATTGAGCTGTGCCAGTAAAAAGTAGTCCATATGGCAGGATACGCTCGGGGTGCAACAGCATGGTCTCAACCCGACCCCGTACAGCAAACAAAGCTAGCTCAGAGGACGTGCAGAACTAAATTATGGCAGGTTGCGGTGAACAGGCACTGCACTAGTGAATAATAATAATAATAATAATAATAATAATGATAATAATAATAATAATAATAATAATAATAATAATGGGTTCACATGTATGCATTGTGATGTTAAAGCTTAAACACCGTACCGTTTATCTCAACACTCCAATTATTCACTTTGTCATCCAGTAGAATCTACTGTGCTTCCCTCTCTCTCTTCAGTTTACCTTCAGTTCGCACACACACACACACACACACACACTATCTTCCTATCTTCCCATCTCGCCCTTCCTGTTATCGGAGAAGCTGCATGCTGAAGTCGCGTCCGGCCGAGTAGAGGTTTAACTTTTCTAATCTGCAGCTGGAATCTCAGGATCAGCTCCATCTGCCCGCTATCTCATGGCCCTAATTCTTCTCTTCTGTGTGTGTGTGTGTGTGTGCGTGTAGCAAGTGTAACAAGATTAACAGCTTGTAAGATGCTGCAGCTTTTACTGTAATAACTGTTTAATTCTGCATATTTGTGCAGCATGATGAGCTGGTCCAGCTGCAGCTTTATTCTGACGCTGCAGGACCATTTTTAACACTTTAACAGGCTTCTATTGTTTTATCTTCCAAAAAGAGCAGAGTGAGCAGCTACGTACGGCAAAACTTCAGCCAAAATCAGAATAAAGTGAAGAGTGGAATCTATTTTGTTTACAGAGAAATTTTGGGGATTTGAGGCACAATAGCAAAATAAATTAAATATATCTAAAAAAAAAAAAAAAAANAAAAAAAAAAAAAAAAAAGTAATGTTTCTCCTTATCTCATAATGTAATTTGTTTGGATCCAAAGTAGCTTCTGACAAACAGAAGCAGTTCTGAGCGAATACAAAAAGACAAAACAACGCCTGATGTGTCCACCGACATTTATTAAAAACATTTATTTCTGTGTGTGTGTGTGTGTGTGTGTGTGTGTGTGCACTCAGAGTTCATGTTCTCCTCTCTAGTTGTTTGACAGACTGAGACACTGTCAGAACACAACAGCACAAGCTCAAACCTCCGAATGAGAAAAACCTTCAGTCCTTCTGCAAAACCAATCAGCGTCTGACAGACACGAGTGAAACATGATGAAATTACCACAATGCTGCAATATTCAAAAAGAACAGCGTGAATACAGCAGGTGCTCTCAAAAATAAATCTTAAAGGTCCAAAAGAAAACCTTCAATAAGACAAAGGATGTATATTCAAGTCAGTCAAGCCAAGGATGGATTGGGATCCTAATTTTTACTGATAATTTAAGATGTTGAGTGGGGGAGTTGGGGGGTGGGGTGGANAGGGGGGGGCAGACGATAGTGGAACATTGCAGTTGGACATTCAGTTTCCGTGGATTTTGATCCAAGAATTTTGACTAGTTGTGTTGCAGTGATGTCTCTTAGATAATACAAATAATACAAATAATACGTATGAAAAGTTGAATTTGCTCAGAGTCCAGAGACATTAGTGGTTCGGTCCAGATCCGGACCAGAGTCCAGATTTTGAGGATGACTGGAATACAGGCTCTCAGACTGCTGCAGGAGGCTGGAGGGCCCGTAATGATTTTCATGTTTTATGTTATTAAAATCATAACGTGATGTAGACGTAATGTAAACTGTGTGTTCATTATGGAAAATGTGTAAGTGATCATCAAGTACAGTCAGCAGATTAATCTGTATTGCACATGTAACAGCAGCAGAAAAGAGAAGCTCTACAGCCTCCTGAAATGTCCCTAAACCAATATACACAATAAATGTTTTCTACAATACAGTTATTGCCCGTCATAACGTATAAACATGGAGATCATGCCATGTTTACTCTCATTATGAAGAAAACAAAACATACAACTAATTACACCCACAGCCTTTCCAGCTTCATGTTCGCTGAAAAAAGACGAGCGTGGTAAAGGACATGATTTCATATCCAGACCGCCACAATCTAATTTCAAGTCTTTTGCTTTCATCAAGTCAACTCCCTGCGAGTTTGACATACTGTATTCATTTCAACAAATATGAAGTTGTTTCTGGATAATGTAATTTGTCAGGACACATTTCTGGTTGTTGGATCACTTCCTGAAAAGAAAAAAAGAACAAATGAGCTGCAGTCAAAGAAAAATGAACAAGTCATAATGTCCATTGAGAGAGTTCATATGACAGAGTATTTAAGGCCACGTGTGTGAGTTTAATAACAGACCATAAAAAAAAATTTAAAAATAAAACTCTTCAAGTTCACATCAGGATAAAAGTGTGTACAAGCACTGCAGGTCAGAGCAAAGCAAACTACATGTAGGATTAAAAGATGCTTCTTATTTTGTATTGTTCCATATAGGAGTGTCACAATATACCAGTATTGACGATAACCATGATATATAAAAAATGAAATATTGATATCATGTTAATAATACACAAATGATAATATCGTGTAAATAATCCAGCACCTCTTAAATCATTTCCATTTCTTTTCATTCTCGCTTTGTCTTGTCAGATCCCAACATAACACCAGCAAGTCTACTCTCTTTCGTAGCTCCACCCCTCGTGCAGCTCACACTGTTACAAAATCTAAGAGGTGTGTGCGACCAAGCGCTGTGACATCACAGAGGCCCCTCATGCCATGGCGCAGACTGCATGTTTGCGTCATAAGTGGTGACATGCCCTTCGCGCACTCACGACAATGGCGAGTTTAAACCAAGTTTTAGGGTTGTTCTGTTAACACACACACTTAATGTGTGTTAACAGAATATTGAACTGGGGAACATAGGACCCTGGGAACATAGAACCCTAAGAACATAGGACCACATAGGACCCTGGGAACACAGGACCCTGGGAACATAGGACCCTGGGAACATAGGGCCCTGGGAACATAGGACCCTGAGAACATAGGGCCCTGAGACCATAGGACCCTGGAAACATAGGACCCTGGGAACATAGGACCCTGGGAACATAGGACCACATAGGACCCTGGGAACATAGGACCCTGAGAACATAGGACCCTGGGAACATAGGACCCTGAGAACATAGGACCCTGGGAACATAGGACCCTGGGAACATAGGACCCTGAGAACATAGGATCCTGGGAACATAGGACCCTGGGAACATAGGGCCCTGAGACCATAGGACCCTGGAAACATAGGACCCTGGGAACATAGGACCCTGAGAACATAGGATCCTGGGAACATAGGACCCTGGGAACATAGGGCCCTGAGACCATAGGACCCTGGAAACATAGGACCCTGGGAACATAGGACCCTGGGAATATAGGACCCTGAGAACATAGGACCCTGGGAACATAGGACCCTGAGAACATAGGACCACATAGGACCCTGAGAACATAGGACCCTAGGAACATAGGACCCTGGGAACATAGGACCCTGAGAACATAGGACCCTGGGAACATAGGATCCTGGGAACATAGACACGCTCTCACAGGAAGGACCTTGTCGGATTTGAACCTGGAACCTTCTTGCTCAGAAGCAACAGTGCTAACCACCAGCTTGTAAAGAAGAAATCAAATGAACCATAAACTAACTATAAAACGTAAATAGCATCAACAAATGAAAATGACTGGTGATGTCATCAGATCTGATCTTTATCAGGTTATGATTTTCCCTGCAGAGCTAAATAGACTCTATGACGCTAAACTTAAATACACTCTGAAGTCCAAATCCACCACAAGACAAGAACTCAGCTGAAGTTAGCATAGCAGCTAAGCTAAAACTGTTAGCAGCTAAGCTAGCACTGTTCATACATCATAACAAGAAGTCACCACTGACAAAACGTCACTGCTAAGCTAATTTCACTCCACTGTTAGCTTGTTCTGTCACAGGAAGTACAGTTAGCTAATGTTTAAGGATAAGCGAGTACACCATTACCCGTATCTGTATCTGTATCCATTCAACCAACCAAATTATGTGTGTCTGTATCCATATTTGGATGGGTGGGTTAAGAATTGCTAGCTAACTGGTTCTAGTTAGCCTAAAAGCTAGAACCTAGTAGAAATGTATCAGTATGTTGCGTGTGAATGTCCACAGTAAATGTGTGTGTGTTTGTTTAGCTGTGGACTGAGAATAATGTTGAGCTGAATCTGAGAATAGCAACTATAGCTAATAGATGCTACTACGCTAAATTACAGCTAATAGATGCTACTATGCTAGTGTGGACAGAGTGGCTGTGAGTTGTGTGGAGCAGCAGCAGCAGCTCTGTGTAGAGAGGAGCTCTGTGATTGGCTGCCTGGACGATCACGCAACCATGTGACATAGCGCTAGTAAGAGCTAACCAATCAGATTTTTTCCCCTTCACAAGTATGGATAGTGGCACATTTTACTTGGATGGTACTCGTGCTCGTAAAAAGTGCATTATCCGTAACGGATACTCGTTTCATCAGAGTACTCGGCTCATCCCTCGTAATGCTCCAGCTATTCTTGATCGAGTCAACATCACTTCCTGCTTGTTTTGCATCTCAAATCAGCTGATTGGCTCTCCTCCTCATGTCACACATAACTTGTGATTTGTGACAACAGAGGTCGCTCTCTTTTTTTTTTATCAGGCACTGATCCGCTACTTTCAGGCATGCTAGTTTCTTCTTGTTGTGCATGATGTAAAAACTCATCAACACATACTGTCAATATCATGATTTGACCATATTTAATCAGATAAACTGTAACGGTATTATCATGAATGGTATGATGTGGCACAGCCCTGATGACATTTTAATGCATGTGTAAATGGGGCCTTCACACTTCTCCTTTGTGGTGGCAGAACATGAATATGTAATTAGTCGAAGTAAATACAGTATAAGTTGAAATCATTCTCTGAAATGATCAAGAAACAATAAAGGAGTAAAAGAATTAGCACAGGCAGGAGTCATGTCATCAACATGGCAGCAGATGGCCGACGTGATTTCTGACCAAATCGTGTTGAAGTCAAGTTGATGAATCTGAATACAAACTGGAAATGTTTTTGTAATGTTTGATGCTGATGACACTCCCGTCTAATTCAGAATAAAGTTTAGCTGTTGATTTTCTCCGACACACACACCCCCTCATCAGCATGCTGATGTGCTGTGCCTGTATTGTCTGGATACGCCCTTATTTGGACCCAAGGTGAGCTCTCTGACATTTGGAGCTGATTAAGAGTTTTCCTGCGCTGTAACCTTTGCGTGGCGTGAAAATCTGGCTGTCATTGCATTAGTGCCTCCATTATCATGCAGTCACATCTAATCTCACCTGCAGCACCGCACCTTCCTCACGGACCGAGCCGCAGCTAAAAGCCTCCTAATGTAGGTGGAATTTGNGCAGCACCGCACCTTCCTCACGGACCGAGCCGCAGCTAAAAGCCTCCTAATGTAGGTGGAATTTGAATAAAAGTCAGACTATTAGACGGGGCTGAGGGCGAGACATTTAGCCAGGGCCAAATCAAATCAACGTCATTAAAATAAGAATTCTAATTTCTGCTTAAATTACACCTCATTTTGTTTCTGCTTAATCAGCCAATGAGACTGTAAGGAAAGAGATGCTGCTCCTCATGCTGCTTGTATCCATCTTCTACAGCCTGATTTCCCCTTTTCCAGAGGCTGAAAGCAACTCAATACATTTACTCAAGTAATTTACTTAAAAATGTAATTTTAAAGTAACTTTGACTTTCAGAGAAACGCTGCACTTCTGCATTTATCTGGCAGCTGCAGTTTGTAGTCACTTTGTAGATTCACATTTTATATTCAGCATGAGAGAAATATCATCAGTATCTCTGAAAATAATCTCTTTATTTGTCCTTTTCCCCACCTTCTTTCTTTTCTTTCATCTGCTTTTCTATTTTCCTTCCACAGTTTCTTCATGGTAAAACTAAGCTCTACTGATAGTAAATAGGCTTGATTTATTTTGGCCAAAAAAAAAAAAAAAAANAAAAAAAAAAAAAAAAAAGTGAAATCAGAAGACAATTTGGCCTTAGTGGAGGCATGACGTCTCTGATATGGTATTTCCACCAACATGGAACGGATTCTGTTCTATGACAGAATATCAAACTCGCAAATTTGCAAGTTTTATAATTGGACAATTTGCCAGTTTTAAAAGTTTGTATTTTTATGATAACTTGATGATTTTGCACTAAAACCACAAGTATTTCTTTATTGTTAAATCCAATGGAAAGGCATAATTTAATAAGATCATGTGCTGCAGGTATAGTCACAAAGTGAGGTGGTTCTGATTCCCGTTTTCATTATTTTCCCTTTATCATTATTAAAAAAAATGAAATTATTATTTTTTAAAAATTAAAAAATGATTATTCATCATTACAAATACTTTTGATTATTTGTTTTAGTTTTTAAACTCACAAATTTGTGAGTTTTTAAACAGCCAATTTGCGAGGTTTTTTTGTGAGTACATGACCTTATTAAATTATACTTTTCCATCAGATTTAGCAATAAATATTTGTGCTTTCAGCACCAAATCATCAAATTATCATACGCATACGGACTTTTAAAACTGGCAAATTTTCGAGTTTTAAAATAGGCAAATTTGTGAGTTTAAAGAACTCAAAATATTGCCCCCTTTTTTTTCCCATTTTATATGGCTCTAATACGCCGTCGTACTGTTCTGTTGTATTTCGACCAAAAATAAATTGGTTCAGAACCAAAGAGTTGGTTCCTGTTTGGAACCAGATAACCGAAGGACCAGGAAGCGCAAACCGTGACATCATAAAGTCAGCAAAAAGTGAAAAACAATGGAGAAGTCAAAGGTTGGGTGGAGTTGGCTAATATATTCTTTTGAATTGATGATAAAAGCTTGCAGGTGAACAATGTGTTCATCATCTTGCTTGTTTTTAATGATCTACTTTGCTAAAAAAAAAAAAAAAAAAAAATGTTGTTACTTCTGTTGGTAAAACAATGGTTCCACTACAGATTGGTAGAAATGGGGGATATGTTAGATGACACCTTGGTTCCACGGATACTGAACAGAGTCAGCTCGAGAACTAGAACTTTTTTGTAGAACAGCACTAGTGGTACACAGAGTCATGTATTGAAATGTTAATATTAAAATTTTGGTTAATAGTAAAGGATATGAACACTTCTTCTGCTACTACCCTCTCCTCTTCCTAAACATTTAAGCTTCTTTTATACTGTGAGAGCCACAGGTCCACATGGACAATGTGATGTCACAGAGAAAGATATGCTGCATCACGCCTGTTCGCCTGTCCATGCACATCCCAGATTTTATAACTCTGCAAGGATGATTGGCTGCTAGTAGCTGTTTTTGATACATCACCTCCTGCAGTTTGTGATAATAACAGTTAAATAATAGTTTGGTGTGATGAGAAGATGCACAGAGTATAAAAGCTTGTCTTTTATATCACATTTCTGTGCCAGCTCACTCCTATGGAAGATTATAAGTAGGGATGAGCGAGTACACCATTATCTGTATCTGTTCTACCAACCAAATTATCCGTATCCGTACTCAGATGGGCGGGGCTTGACCAGAAAGTGGGTCGGAAGTAGGTGTTTTAAGCCTGACATGGATATGGGTTGATCAGAAGTTGCTCTATTTATTGTTTATTAGAAAACTATTGACAGAACAGCCTCAGAACTGATCTTCAGATCAATGTTTCTGATCAGAGTCAGAGAACTATTTACACATCAAGTTTTTATTAACTTCAGTCAATCAACACAACACATGCAGGATTAACACGTATGAAGGAAAATGCATCAACTACAGTCTTCATAATCAACATGACTGTCTTTTTTATTGATTTTTTTTTTTTTTTTTTTTTTTTTTTTTTTTTTTTTTTTTTTTTTTTTTTTTTTTT
>VXCM01006541.1:66973-90773 GCA_014773175.1 Lucifuga dentata | reverse complement strand
AAAAAAAAATTGAAAATCGGCCATCAGTGTGAAAATAATCGAGATTTTATTTTTAGGCCATATCGCCCAGCCCTACGACAGCCATTTTCCAAAACGTGAAACAGTATTTTAGTTTTCCGGTTATGTCTGTCAAATCCTCTAATCTTTCAAATTCAGTGTTCAGGTGAGTCTCGCACCTTAAAATTCAACGTTTCACCTCAAACTTTTACGTGATTGTAGAAGGACAATCATTTAAATTACTCTGGGAAATCCGTGTTCTCCTGGGATTATATTCTCTGGCAGAGAAATACGTCGTCTTCCATGCAGCTCCGTGTCGGATCAGTTCAGTAAAGTTACTTTGACAAAACATGTAACAGACATCGTGTTCTCTGTGATGATTATTTTTATCTCGGCACGTTTTTAGTCTCTAAAGTTGATTTTTATGTCATACTGCAATGAACTGGAAGGTAGGAAAAACAATCCTAATATTAGCAGAATGGTTTGGAACATTGTTGTCAGTTGGGCTCAAACATGCTAAATTGCCGGCATTTTCTTTTAAACACCGTTGGCCAGGAGGTTTTTAGAGGCTGAAAGTTAAAGTCGTTTTAAAGTTTCTGGATTTTAAAAAGTCGTTTGAAGACGTTTCGCCGTTTGTCTGAACGACGTCGTAGGAACAGTTATTCCTGAAAGGCAGACACGCCCATCACGGAGATGACCAACGAGGTGCTCATCAGGTGTTGTCTGGACTCAACCATGTCCCACAGTGGGCGGAGCCATCCCTGAGATGGGTGTGTCCGGCTTCCTGTTGCTGCTGCAGGTAGAACTGAAAAAGTCTTTCTGATGAACGTCAAAACGTCTTTGAGCTACTTTTTCCAGTCCAGCGACTTTAACTGCAGCCTTCTCCAGATGAACCTCCACACGCCTGAACGCTGTTTGCTGTTAGGAGAAAACGCCGTTCATCACGAGGAAAACTCACGTACAAACCTGAATCCAGTCGACTCAGTTTTCAGTTTATCTGAGAATCTTCATCAGAGCCGTTCGTCACGGTCTGCAGTGAACAGGTCGTCAACAGTGAGGGCATGTGTGTGTGTGCGTGTGTGTGTGCGTGTGTGTTTCATGGAGTTTTAGCTTGATTGCGTTTTCAGGTGGGTCATCAGGGTGCATTTAAAAAACAATTTGATATGAGACGGCGAGAGTCAGAACGGTCGGATGAATAAATAAAAACCATGATGATGTCAGCGTCGATTGGACGCCACAATCAATCATTAGCATACGTAAAGAAGTGTGGGTGTGTGTGTGTGTGTGTGTGTGTGTGTGTNTGTGTGTGTGTGTGTGTGTGTGTGTGTGTGTGTGTGTGTGTGAGAGAGAGAGAGAGAGAGGAAGAGGATGAGGATGGAGAGAGAAAAACTTGATGTTTATGACGTCTATTATCAATCGTGTGTGTGTGTGTGTGTGTGTTTGTGCACATGCGTGTGTGTGTCAAAATGCTTTGTCTGTAATTCCTCGTAGCAGTTAATTCATCATCGGCGTGGCGGCGTCGGCATCCGCAGGCATTTAGGACTAATATTTCAGCTTCCATTACAGTGGACGGGCAGAGATCTGAGGCTCAGGTTTGACCTCTGACCTCTGCAGGGAGACTCACAGCCTGACCCCATCCATCAACACAGAGAGAGGAAAAATATTAAGAGGAAACATTATTAGTGGATTAGGAGAGGGAGGAGTGTAAGTGGACAGCTGTCATTGGCTGTCTGTCTGCTCACCTGCCTGTCTGTCTCTCTGATTGGCTGGCTGAGTCACCTGTCTGTCTGCCGTTTGACTTCAGGAAAGATGATGAAATTATGCTAAAATTTCAGCAAACATCCTCCGTAACGAAACGTCGTTTACATCAATCAGCTGGAGAATGAAACACAATGAGCTCCAAAAATCCACAGAAAGTTACGAGAAATTATTTTTAAAGATCCGTATGTTATCCGTAAAACTTAAAGGGCTGTTGTGGCTTCTAGGAATTGTCCCACTCAGGCCGCCGTAGAAAATAATCCATCTGATTTCTGACTTCAGAAAGCAGTAGAGACGTGCTTCATTGTGTCGCTCATGATCATAAAAAAAAATAAATAAACTGCTTTATATAATATCCAGGACAGCCATGATGAAAAGAACATGATGAATAAATCAGAAGAATCTGACCTTTTTAAAATCAAACTGTGAAAATGACTTATCAGTTTTACTCAGAATTATGATTTCCACATCAGAGTTCAGAATTGAATCTCAGAATTCTAAAGTGAATTTCAGAATTCTGACATTATTTAGTGAATTTCCTCCTGAATCTCAGATTTCTCATTTTAATCTCTGAGAGTTAGATTTTAATCCCAGAATTCCCACTTTAATCTCAGAAATCCCTTTTTTTTTTTTTTTAAAGAATGGAATAACTTTATGTAACAGAAACTGTCTTTGGCATGACTCTCAAGAAGAGTGCAATTAAATTAATTAAAAATAATTAAAAATATTATTAATATATATTATTTTATAATTTATTATAAAAATAAATTATATAAATTATATAAGTTTATAATTAATATAAATAATATTCATAATATACTAATTAAAAATTCTAACAGATATAAAGTTAAAATTCACAGTCCACGATAATACAAAAAACTATAAGCACAGGAAGTTAAAATAGTCATTTCATTTTATTTAAACTCCTTTTCTCTGAAGCATAAAGAGCAAAACATCCTTCAGTTCCTCAGCAAAAAGGACTTTTTTGAAAAGAATTATAAAAGTATTTTGTCTCAGAAGTCTAATTTGAACATTATGAATGTTTTTAATCCCACAATTCTGGTTTTAATTTCTGAATCTCGTCTTTAATCTGTCAGTTTGTCACGTTTGCGTCATTTTTAACTTCCAGTTTTTCATCGTATCACTTTAAGAGAGCAAATGCAGAGACGAAACGATGTGTGTGTGTGTGTGTGTGTGTGTGTGTGTGTGTGTGTGTGTTTTGTCCTGAGGGATAACAGCAGGTTGACTGTCCTGATTCTGTCTGCTGCACTTTACCTGGTCACAGCTCACTAATACAGCCGCTACACAGCTTGTAATGTACATGCAGACACACATACACACACACACACACCCCCCACACACACACACAACACACAGTACACATACTGTATACTACACACATACTGCAGAGCAAATGGACATTACATTAAATATACACACACACACGCAGGAGATGTTTGTCTCTATACACAGATCACTCTCTCTCTCTCTCTCTCTCTGCCTCTGCTAAGTCCTAATTCTATAAGGGGGNCACAGATCACTCTCTCTCTCTCTCTCTCTCTGCCTCTGCTAAGTCCTAATTCTATAAGGGGGTCCAGCATGTCTCCCCTGAAACCTCCAGTCCAATTCATTTGATTTCATTACAGAGAGAGAGAGAGAGAGAGAGAGAGAGAGAGTGAGCGAGCGAGCGAGAGAGAGAGAGTGAGAGAGAGAGAGAGAGAGAATACATTCAGGACAGTAGAGTGAGAGAAAGAGGAAAATAAAGTGAGCGTGGATGGGTGAGAGAGGCTGTGTGGGTGAGTGGGTCTAGCGGTGGTTTTCATTAGGAGCTGGTGAGAGCTGCGATCCAATTTCTCCTGCAGGCTGCGGCGTGTTAAGCGGTGTGTTTTTATTGGGATTTAATCGGCTCAGTTGGGACGTTTTATTAGTGCTGCACTTTGTTTCTGCACAGAAAAGCACTGTGGGTTATTAGAGCCCTCACACTGACATTCAGGCGCCTCGCAGGGGTCCTGAGCGGGTTTTGGCAGGTCCACGGGTGGAGAAAAGGGTGAAAGTGGACTTGTAACATCTCTGAGTTTACTTTATGCTGGGCTCACTATTTATCAATCAACCCTCTTGAAGAACAGATTAAGATTTGCAGAGATTCTCGCTCTCCAAAAGATGAAATCACTTCATTTAGCCTTCAATACTCCTTTCTCCTCTAGCGCCACCTTCAGGTCAAACTTTCTGTTTTTGCCCCACTAGTGGTAAGGATGTAAAAATAGCTTTTTTTTTTCGGCTTTTTTTCATTCATCATATATATATAATCTGTTATTTGGTTTTGTGGTTTAAATGTTAATATTTCTGTCAGAAAAAGAAAACATTTTGACAGAAAAACAACGAAGAGAAATCGAGAGAGAGAGAGAAAGAGAGAGAGAGAGAGTTTATTCTGGAGTCTGATCACACACCTCACACACAGCTCCAGAGAGCAGAGCGGCTTAAACACACACAGACACAAATGATGAAGGTGATGAAGATGAAAACACTCTTCAGTTAAATCAGATCAGATCTCGCACTTTGTCTCTGCGCCATTTTTTTTTTTTTTTTTTTTTTTTTTTTACCACTAAACGCTTTTCTCCTTCCGCAGCCTTAAAAAGTCCCTCATAAACCTGAAATAATCTTTACCTTTTCATCTCCATCCGCACAAAACCTGAAACATCTCTCAGCTCCCAGACTTCTGCATTCTCCTGCTTTTGGGAATATTTTGGAATGTTTGGGAATATAGTAGATTTGTTGAGTTTTTCATATTCAGAGTTTTTTTTAAATGCTTTGCACGTAATGGGGCAAGTTTTAGAGTGCTTATTTTACATTTTTCCGTTCTATTTTTTTGTGATTTATCAGGATGTAAAAGATGTTTTCCAGCTCGGAACGTTTTATGAAATAAAAACGGGGGTTTGTTATAAAATCTATTGTTTATTATCGGTGCTTCCGTTGAATAAAAGTCCAGTTTTACAGCCACATTATTTTACCAGTAAAGCACCGAAAAAACCTCTCTCTCTCTCTCTCTCTCTCTCTCTCTCTCTCTCTCTCTCTCTCTCTCTCNACACACACACACACACACCGTGGCGCTGCTGCTGGATCGCTGCACACCAATGTCATTGCCGAGCTCACCGACCGACTGACTGACTGGTGTCCTCACACAGGTCCGCTTTTCACCGTCAGACACAGCAGACAGCAGGCGGAGATGATGGCCGGGGACCGGAGGACTTTGTCGGATGGAGAGTCGGTGGCGGCCGCATGAGCGAGTCCGGAGCTGCGGAGGGGAGAAGAGGACGGACGGCTGCAGAGACGCGGCTTCTGTCTTTAATCCGAGAAAATAATCCAGATAATCACCTCTCACATCCATCGATCCATNGCTTCTGTCTTTAATCCGAGAAAATAATCCAGATAATCACCTCTCACATCCATCGATCCATCGATCCCATTGATTTGGTGAGTGGGAACAGAAAAAGAAACCCGAGAACGAGAGGCTGGAGCGCACCGGAGACATGATCCGGTTCTGCACGGGGGTTCTCTCTGAAGGATAGAGCCAGAAAAGAAAAAAGAAGAAAATCAGCAAAGAAAAGATTTTTTTACTTTTCTGTTAGTGCAATAATTCACTCAGTAATCCTGTTAATCTATTGATCCAGTGATCGGTGACTGGCTTGTTGCGCACGGAGACATCGGGACCATGAACCGGATCTTAAGAGTGAAAGCAGGTGGTTGGAGAAGGAAAGAAGAATAAAAAGAGAGAGACTAAGCTTGTTGTTTGTGCTGAGATTGGTGAATCAATCAGTATCCACATTGATCCCAATAATCCCGGTGATCGGTGACTGTGTGCTCGGGAAAAGAACCGGAGGAGGTTGTAAAAGTAGAAGCCGGAGCGCACCGGACCCACCGGCACCATGATTAGGATCTTCCCGGATTTCAGCGTCCAGGTGACGTCCTCTGCAGCCGGGGCTGGAGGCGGTGGGATGGTGACCGGACCTCCTGTGGGTCGTGTGCCGGTCCCCGAAGCCACTAACGGGACTCCGCAGACCGTGCAGGGGATCACCGGCTACCAGCAAAGGTATGTCAGAACGACCTGTAGCTTATGTGTATGAGACTGAAAACTATTTATTCGAAATTTATGGAAAGTATGGATTTCCACTTAAGGAAAATTACTTTAATATCTGTATAATAATATTTCTGTAGTGAAGCTAAAAGTGAGTTTAAAGTGATCCTGATAACATTCCTACAATATTATATCATCCTAAAACCAAATATATTACAGGATTATCAAATATCTGATGAGGAATTTCTTTTGGGCATCTCTGGCTCAGTGTTGCTGCTGGTTTGATCTCAGATATGAGGAGGCAACAGATTTGTGGTTATCAGTTGGTATTTAATATCAAAGCTTTAGAAATCATCCATAACCTCCTGCTGCTCTGCTACATGTGTAAAAGTGGATGGAGAGGTTATTATCCTTATCAGGCAGGGGATAAATGTCACAAAATATGGCCATTTCCTCAGCTTTTTACTCCTCCTTAATATATCTTAAGGCTCAGATGCTGAAAAGGAAGAATATCGGGATTAAATTCAATATCCGCATGTTTTGATTTGGGATTTTTTTAGCTGATGGATACAGAATTTGGAATCGAGTTTTTAGCACAAGTGTATTTAGTGGAATGAAGAGATGAGACGGAGGTGATAAAGGAGAAATAGAGGAGCGAGATTCTACTCTTTAAGTAGAAATAACGGGATGGAGTTGAGGTAAATTGGTGTAAAAAAAAAAGATGAGAATTGAGTATTTAGGCAGAAATAGAGGAGTGAGAGTTAGGCGACTGAGTGGAAAAAGAGAAATGAGTTCCGTTATTTTATGGGAAATAACAAACGGCCTTCAAGTATTTCATTAGAAACCGGAGGATGAGGTTTCAGGCATTTACTAGAAATACAGGAATGAGGTGGAGTTGTTTTAGTGGAAAAAGAGAAATGCGTTGGTCATGTCTCAGTGGGAATGTGGTACTTTATAGCTCTTCATAAACCCGGAGTCCATCTGACAGTCGCTCCGTCCGTCCCATATTCCCTTATTTCACCCTCCAACTCTGAGTCTGAATGATTGCCTCCCCATCCGGCCGCTCAGTAGGGTTGTTTTTNTTCACCCTCCAACTCTGAGTCTGAATGATTGCCTCCCCATCCGGCCGCTCAGTAGGGTTGTTTTTCCTAATCATCCGGAGCTGTGGGGGGGCCACACCACACACACACCACACACACACACTAGCCTTATTAGCCAAAAACACTCAGAGTATATGTGTGTGTAAAAGTCTAAAAGCTCCGGGGACAAACGCGACATAAATCATGGCTGCCTGGGCCTCTGAGCGCTGAAAGCTTCTCTGCCCTCTAAAGCAACAAATAGGAAGAGGAGAAGGGGTGTATTGTTATTGAAAACAGGCCTTCAGACACACGGACCCCCATATGGGAGGATTTTGGGTGTTGATCCAGCAGCGGACTGTATGTTTTCCTGCACACGGGGAGATAGGAGCTCTGAATGAAGCCTTGGATCATCGTTTCACGTCATTCACAACGCTCGGCTGCACGGACGTCTTCATTTGGCGGCTGGAGACCTCCTGAAGACTCCAGAGCACCTTCAGAGCCGCAACACAACCCTCCCCGAATGAGACTCCTAAACGTCAAAGTGTCAAAATTCCTTTCAAGTCGAACTTTGTAAGGAATTAGCATCATTTTTGAACAGCACGTCTGTCCAGGTTGGGATGCTGCGTCTTCATCGTATTGCTGCTCGTCTCCTCTATGAAATGTTTCCCCCAACAAACAGCTGGGAGCTAATATGTTTATACATTACGCTCCATTATCCACGTCGCCTCCGTTTGACTGCTCTCAGTAAGCAGAGCTGAGAGGAGAGAAGGAGCCGGCAGCTAAACCTCCTCCAACATGAACAAAGCCTAAAATAAAAAATAAAAGCAGCTGTGAGTCGCCGCCGTCGTGATTCAGAAATAAAACACAGATAGGAAATGTGGAGCTGTTTAAAAACGTTAAAATCCATCCAGGATGTAGGATGCAGGTGGAGAAGTGTGAGCATTTCCACATTCAGCACAGGTCGGATTTGTTATCTGGGGGTCAAACCTGTGACCTTTTGGTTTCAGGACGTCTGTGTGACCAAATGTTTGAATTCTTCTGAGCATCTTTTCATGCATGTACGGATAAAACAGCAACACGGGCTGCAGGAAGAGAAAATCTCCGTTAATCAAAGTCACTTCTGCATGAAAAATAGTTGATTTAGATTTTTTTTTTTTTGAGTCAAATTTATCAACATGCATAAATTTGGGTTTAAATCTGGCATCAAATAGAGAGTATTATGGCCAACGTTAAGGGCTGTTCCTGCTGTATGATGCGACGTTTGTGTCTTTGCTCTGGATGATCAGTGCTGCAGGTCAGATTTTGCCTGGCGTGTCTTTATTTTCCTCTCCAGCTCCGCCTGTAACCTGTGTTTGTGTGCAGAATACCCAGCATGCCTTTGACCTTGACAGGTCATTGGTGTAGAGCGAGCGGCTTTTCAGCTTCCAGGCTGCAGCCTGAGGGTTAATCACACCACACAGCCATTAGCTGACAATGAATTAAACATTAAAAAAAGAGAATTTAAATGAATGCTGGAAAAAAGAAAGAAAGAAAAAGCAGCAGGTATTTTTTACATATTGGGGAATAATGAAACTGGTGATGTGCAGATATCAAAATCTGGAGGAAAATATTTTCTCCTGGTGAGGAAAACATATGAATTTGTTTTTTGAAAATTTTTGATTAAATGTAGATGACCGCAACAAATCCAAAAAGTGTTGCTGCACCTGAAACATGCTGCATCTGGCTGAAATATGCAAAAACATGCAAGAACCAGAAAAAAAGTAAGTTATTGACTATGAATTTTTTGAGTGAGATGTTTGCTGTGATGTGTTTATTATGACAAGGAAGGAGGAGGAAGAGGAGGTGCTGGAGGAGCAGGGAGCAGATTTACAGGGCAACCGTCCAAATAAATCACCAGCCGCGCCGGTGTGATTNCGGCGGTGTGTGTGTGTGTGTGTGTGTGTGTGTGTGGGTGTGTGTGTGTCCTTTCTGTCAGCAGCCAGAGGAGGAGAAAGCTCCGGGAAAAACACACTTTCACAGCCGGGAGAGGAGCGGTTTTTACCGGGGAAAAGCGCTACGGCGGCGGCGTGAANTTTTTTTTTTTTTTCTCCACGATCGCACGCAGGAAATTCCTCTGTAGTGCCAAACCAAAGCGTGCGTGTCTGTAGAGAGGGAGAGAGAGACGCGCGCGCGCGCGCACACACACACACACGCTGAGGGAGAGACAGACAGCGGATCTGAGAGGCATCCACCCCGGCTTCCCTCTCACTCCGCTCGGCATGCCTCTGCTGCTGCAGCCCGCTCCCCGCGTTTTCCTCCACCGCCCGAGAGACAGAACGCACGCACGGCACGCTCTCACGCACTCTCAAACACACATGCACACACATACGGACATGGCTTTTGTCTTAACACACCGACCATGACGCATTGCTGTCAGGGCGCAGCGCGCCGCCGCGGCTCCGTGTCCACATAAAGCCAGAGGAGAGGAGAGAGAAAAGGAAAAAGTAAGAAAGCAGATAATTGTTGCAGGAAGATGGCGCCCACCAAGCCGAGCATCCAGCAGGACCCGACGCGGAGAGAACGGTAACGGGGCTCGGCTTTCTCTCTGCACACACTCCCGCTGCNGGACCCGACGCGGAGAGAACGGTAACGGGGCTCGGCTTTCTCTCTGCACACACTCCCGCTGCATGAGGAGACGCGGCGCTTTGCGCTTTATTATCAGGCTGAAATGTCAGAGGACGCTGCTTTCAGACAGCGAGGCGTGCGTGTCGGCGTGCGCGTGTGGTGCCTGTGTGCATGTGTGTGTGTGTGTGTGTGTGTGTGAGGCTGGGTAACAGGTCGGTAGGCTGGCGGAGGAGGATGAGGAGGAGGCTCTGTGGGAAAACGGAGGACAGCCTTTGATTGGCTTTGCGTTGCTGTCTTGTCTTCTTGTTTCTCCTTTCTCTCTGGTTAAGTGTGTGTTTGCGTGTGTGCGTGTATATGTGCATGTGCGTGCGTGTGTACAGAGAGCGTGCACTGTGTTTATGCTCAGACTTACACAGACACACACACCTCTGCCTGTCTGTGGCCACTGTGTTGGTGCTTCTTCCACTGGCTCAGAGGAAGATGTATGAGCAGGTCTACCTGTGACCTTTGACCTCTGACCTGTGCAGGGTCGCAGCTGGTAATGACCTCATGTGTGAGGTTCAGGGAGTCTGACTGTCAAGGTGGGTTTAAGGTGGAAATATGAGAAATTGTGCTTCCATGAATATTTTGATGTTTTCTGCTCATGACTAACTGGATTTATACACGTCAAACATGCGTCTATTCTATTCTATTCTATTCTACTCTATATGACATCCTGCATTTAACCGTCTGGTTGTAAATTTGTATGTTTACACCTGTTGATTTGAAGATGTTCGCAAATTACATTTTAATCAGGAGTCTATTCTGTTCTGTTCTATTCTGGTGAAACTGCATGATTCATGGTTTTTCTGGAGTTATTTGTTAAGTGTATTACTCTGTATCCCGGCACATTATTCTATTAGCTTCTATTGTATTCTATTCTATTTTCTCTTCTGGTGACCTGCTGCACTGAGAGGCTGCAGTTCATGACCTGTGACCTGTTGTCATCTTTACATGTTTCTTGTGTGTGTTCTGCTCTCATCACATGATGACTGGAATCTGCTGTGTTTAATGTGTGGATTTCTATTGTTTCTATTTCTATTCCTGTTCATTTTTTTCACATTGCGTGTGATTTTGGAGTGTGTTTATTGCTGTCAGTGGTTGATTTCATTCACATGAATTTGGGTGTGTCTTTTTGGGCAAGTTGTGACATGCCTTTAATCTCTGACCTCAGTCATGGCGTGGTGAACAGGAAGTGGCGTGGGTCGTTTTGTTCCAATGCGTCGAGGTCGTTTCTCTTTTCTCATTGTGACAGTCGTTTAATTTTAAAACATGAATCCTGCTGTTAGAAACTCACTCAGACTTTTAATGTGACGAGTGAAGATAACAGCTAATTCCTGTTAAAACAGGTACTTCCTGTTACAACAGGTACCCCCGTTATCTTCCTGTTTTTAAACCAGATTTGATAGGACTCGTGTGTGTGTGTGTGTGTGTGAGTGAGAGAGAGTGGTTAAAGGATCATACCGGTGATTTTGCATGTTTCAGCTCAATACATACAACACGTTACAGAACTACCAACTATTTTCCAAAACAGACTACTGGAGTGGTACATTTTAGACTTGTTTTTCCTACCTTCCAGACTGCCACTGGTTTCAGTTCATTCCACTACTCTATAAAAATCAACGTGTAGAGACTTGAAACGTGTTTGAGATTAATAATCATCACAGCGGATGAATCACCTGATGTAGAAAGATTAGAAAATTTAGCAAAATAACACAAAAACTAAAATACAGTTTTATATTTTGGGAAATGGTTGGCAGTTACGTAACGCGTTTTGCTATCAACCTTTCCTCTTCTCTTGCAAAATCACTGGTTTGGTCCTTTATTATTTTCCTCACTAAACCACAAACAGGATCTATTAAAGTCACAGTTAATAATACAACAGAATTATGATGTAACGTGTATGCTGGGAGTATTTATTGTGCTGAAACATGTAAAATCACTGGTATGGTCCTTTAACCCTTTGCTAAGCCCCGCCTCCTTTTCGACTGCTGCTACACCTGTCATTGTTATGGTGTGAGAGCATGTTTGAAGCGTGTTAAATACTGAGTCGGTTGTTAGTTTGTGCATACCGTACTGTTTTTTTCGTGGCGTTGGACGTTTTGCTCGCTGCTGTGCTGCACGAGGACAAGCGGCGGTGCGGTTTGGGTAGTCAGGCAGACGTCTTTTCCCAGTTCATCCGGAGCTGCTCGTCTCCGTTTCTTGGACCGTGGTCTCTGGATCCAGCAGCCATCTGAAATTCAGTCTCCCATAGCAACTGTTAGCCCATGTCCTCCGTTAGCCACGTGCTAATGTTTGCTGCTGATTATGATCAGCAGCAAACCATTGACAATAATTAATTTCTTCAGGCTTCTATCCATCCTTTCCTCCTACCAACTCTCCGTCCATCCATCCTTTCCTCTAACCAGCCATCCCTCCATCCCCCTCCCCTCCCTCTCTCTCTCTCCGCTGCCCTTCCCCCTCCATCCAGCCGTGCGTTTATTCCTGCTGAAAGCTGTCAGAGAGCGATCCAGGCCGCTGTTTGGCTGAGCTGCTGTTTGTGGATCTGTTTGTGCCTTTCAGCACCGATAGGCATCGAGACCGAAATTCATTTCCAGGTACAGAAGAGAGGGAGGGAGGGAGGGAGAGAGAGAGAGAGCGGCGCAGGACTGGCTTCATAGCTGACTGCACAAGTACCTCTGCTATCAGTACACGCCTCTACACCGGCTACCGGCTGTGGAGAGGAAGATGATGGAGAGACGATGAAGAGGAGAATGAGAGAAGGAGGGAGGGATGGATGGAGGGAGAGAGGGAGGGGAGATTTTGTCCATCTAATCTTCTTTCCTTCCTTTTCCTTCTCACTTCCTCACCAAAAAGGTTGAAGTTTTCACGGGTCTCAAACAGCAGCAGACAGGTTTTGATGAAGGGTTGATTAGACCCAGATCCAAATCCAGATCCAAATCCAGATCCAAATCCAGAAATTTTCTTTGATATCAAAACAGGTAATTTGTGGACATTTTTGTGTCTTTCTCAAAAACTATGACACCATTTTTAATGAAAAAATTCTGGCACGTGTGAATTATGATGCACTTTCAACAGGTGTAACTCATACCAGATATTGATCCAGATCTAGATCCAGATATTGATCCAGATTCAGATATTGACTCAGATCCAGATATTGATCCAGATCCACATGTTGATCCAGATATTGTCTCAGATCCAGATATTGACTCAGTCTAGATATTGATCCAAATGTTGATCCAGATCCTGTGAATTTCAATAAACGTTGGGTCAGAGGTCACGTTTATGACATTTATACATTCTGTTGATTCTGATTCTGATCAGATGAAATGATGATTTATTGATGAACGTTTTTAATCTAAATGCAGATTTTTGACTCTGGAACTAAAATTTAATCTGATCAGATTCAGTTTTTGCAGTATACACATCTGGAGTTTTAAACTGGTTCACAAAAAAAAAAAAAAANAAAAAAAAAAAAAAAAACTCAGTTTGAGCTGAAACACTCTCTCTCTCTCTGAATACGCTGTTCCTGTCCACTAATTGGTCTTCTTTCCTTTCACCTCCTTCTCTTCTCTTCTCTTCTCTTCTCTTCTCTTCTCCGGTTCGGCGTCTCCTCTCTCCTCTTGTCTGTCCTTTGTGATGTCATCACCTGTTCCTCTTCTCCTCCCTTCTGTTCCCTAACTTTTTATCACTCCTTTCCTGACTCGTTTCACCCCATTCTTCCCATCCTTTCCTGTCCTCCTCTCTTCCTTTCTTTCCTTTCCTGTCCTCTTCCCCTCCTCCTTTCCAGTTCAGGTTTGCTGACTCAGCACCAACATGTACCTGTCCTTGGAAACACACAGTTCAATTACACCACACCTGAGACTGGTTACACACACACACACACATAGACACACACACACACTCGTTTTTCCTCTTCTTACGTACCACTCTTCCACTGTCTTTTAGCTTGTATATTCTTATTTTGTCGTCGTGTGTGTGTGTGTGTGTGTGTGTGTGTGTGTGTGTCTGTGTGTGTGTCTGTGTGTGTGTGTGTGTGCCCACCTGTCAGGACAGGTGTAGTCTGATGTTGATGAGCCGCTTCTCTCTCTCTCTCTTCACATAATTTACCACAGTGCTCGTTCGCCCTGTGTGCTTGATCGCAAACCGTTAATAAGTGTGTGTATTGATCCGTGTGTGTGTGTGTGCGCGCGATGAGTGTGTGTGTGTGTGTGTGTTCTAAGCTGTTTTTGAGCATTGCAGTGTCATTCCCATTAACCTCAAACCAAATTCACAATCATTACCTTCACCTCTTCCTCCTCCTCCTCCTGTCTCCTCTCCTCTCCTCTCCTGTCTCCTTTCCTCTCTGTCTCCTGTCTCCTCTCCTCTCGTTACCTCCTCATCTCCTCATTGCTCCTTGTTTTGCCTCTGTAGCAAAAAGGAGACCTGAAGGTAAAATGACTATTGATTATGTTAGACAGGAAGGGAGGGGGCGGGGCTTAGTTAGACTGATACGTGATGCGTTCAGGGAAACGCTGTAAAACTCTGAACTCAGATGCAGCACATGAAAACATTGGAATTTTTAATTTAATAAGGGAGAAGTTTGTTTGGTTAAATATAAATAAATATACATATATATTTCTATGTTAATATAAATTTCTAATACTTGTTTTCATGTGTTTTCATCATAATTTTAACCAGAAATATTTTTATTTTTCATAAACATTTTTTTAGGCTTTTTGAGTTTAGCAGATTGCAATTTGTCATTTACTTTTACTCACACGTGTAGCCTCTCTCTCTCTCTCTCTGTGTGTGTGTGTGTGTGTGTGTGTGTGTGTGTGTGTGTGTGTGCGCGTGCGTGCGTGCGTGTGCGTGTGCATGTCTGTGGTGACCCGCTGAGCTCTACATGATGACATTTGAGAGAAAAACTCAACCTCATGCAGATCAGAGACGAGCGTGACTAAGAGTACGCGCACACACACACACACACACACACACACACACACACACACACAGTAATATCTGACTGCTTCAAATGGCTGTCAGATGTCTGGTTGTTTATACATGTTCTGTTCCACAATAATTTCTAGAATTTATTAATAAATTCTAGAAAGTTCTTTGCTTTAGAAAGTTCTAAAAAAAAATACAATAAATAAATAAATTGAATCAAATTTAAATATTTTAAACAAAAAACTTCCTCTAAAGTCATAAAAAAAATTCTAAAAATATCGAGAAAAAAATCTTTTCAAAATTGTGATTTCAGAAAAGTATTTTTATCTCTAATATCTTTTTAAAAATTCTCATAAATCTTTGGAAAAAAAACAGGATACTGCATTTATGTTTTCTTGTGATCCATCGATCGATCAATTGTCCATCATAAAAACCCAGCCTTTCACCAGTCAGGTGTGTCGTAAAGGTGATTTACCTGTCAGAGAATCTTCTTTCCACCAGCCGATACGGAGGTTCACATCTGACGAAATATGTATCTTTCTGACTCCGCCTCTCCAGCTCTCTGACTCCACCTCTCCACTAAACACACCCACTTCTCACAGCAATCATGTGACAGTAGGAAGGGTTTTAATTTCATTCTCACGTTCTTGTTTTATTTTTTCAGTAACTGTCCGTGTTCCACAGAGAGAGAAGTGAAAGTGAAACTGTGAGCTGTTTTTTCCGTTTATAATCAGGAGATCACTAACGCACAGAATTCCTGTTAAAGGACCATACCACCCATTTTACATGTTTGAGTCTACTATATTCAATTTTCATACATGTAACGTTACTGAACAATCATTTCCAAAGCATACTACTGGAACGGTGAATTAAAAATGTTTTTCCTACCTTCCAGACCTCCATTGGTTTCAGTTCATTCTGCTATTAAAATCAACTTGTTGATACTGTAAACGTTCTTGGGATAGGTAATCCATCATCACCAACAAGACGTGTATTCAGGTTTTTTTAGAAGTTATGTAATTTTAGTGTTTAAGCTCAATAAAAAGCGTGGAGTGAATGTATGCCTCCACCGGGGAATATAGTCCCAAAAGAAGACCTGCGTTTATGGAAAAATTTAAAGGACCGTGACTTCATAAGGCTGTGTAACTATTAGCAGGAGAAACATGGATTTTTAAGGTGGGTGTATCACTTGAATATTTGATTTTGAAAGATTAAGAGATTTAGCAAAATATCAGGAAAACTGAAATACAGTTTTATCCTTTGGGAAATGATTGTCAGTAACGTAACATGTATGAAAACTGAATATATTAGGCTCAAACATGCAAAATTGCCAGTATGGTCCTTTAATAAGCCCTCCCCCTCTCCTAAAGTGAAAATGTGTGTTGTTTTCCCCGTTTATATGATTAATCGCATTGAGATCACAAAGATAAAGATACACACACACACACACACACCAGCCCCTCCCCTCTCTATGATGGCCGCTTTTTGCCCCGCCTTCCAACATGGACTTTAATTGGTTGTATATATTGGGCTCAAACATGCACAACCAGTGGAATGGTCCTTTAACCAAGCAGCAGCTACAGAAGTGGCGTTAACCACTCTGACGGTGCTTTATGCCTGCAGGGATTTGAACCAGCAACCAAAACGACATGAGTGTCTGTGTCACCTTCAGCTTCGTTGTTGTTGTTGTTGTTTTTCTGTCATGATGGATCTGCTGTGTGTAATTTCATGCACGTGTCCTCCATGTTATTGATGTCTGTGCTTATACACCCACTTGACTCCTGTGCCACACACACACACACACACACACACACACACACACATACACCTAGTCATTAAATGATTGCAGCCATTATGTCCTGCACACACACACAAATCGAAAGGCAAGAACATGCATATGGACACGCATACCTGCACACACACACACACACACACACTGTTTGAATCTCATTGTGTCCGTTCGACCTGATGTCATCCTCACACACTGAATTACAATAACGTTTGATTTATTCAAACGGAACTCTTTCCACTTTGCTGTAAAGGAAAATTACGTATAAAAAGGTTGTCGAGTGACAGGAAGCTGACCAGGTGACCAATCAGAGGCCAGCGTTCACCTGGGTTGTTTTCCTGCCGAAGGAATGTAGTCGGTTTCTTTGTCTTCTTTCTCACTTTAATTCTTTCTTTCTCATATTTCTTTGTCTTCTGTCTTTTTTTCCGTGTGTGTGTGTGTGTGTGTGTGTGTGTGTGTGGTCAGTGCGGTGGGGTTGACAGGGGATGCTCTGGGCTCTGTAGTGGAACAAATTGAAAGCCAAGCTGGTATCAATCACTGTGAAGCCATACTTAATTGTCCCGGACACACACAAACACACACAGACACACACACACACACACAGATAAAACCCTGTTTGTTAATGAATTCTTTAACTCTGCTTATCAGTAGAGAAAATCGAAAATCAGAGAGAGAGAGAGAGAGAGAGAGAGAGAGAACACACAGATCTATAGAAAAATAGATGGATGGAAGGAGGAGGAAGAGGAGGAAAAAGATGAGAGGAAGTATGAAGGAAAGAGGAATGATGGGATGAGAACTTGAGAAAGAAGGAAGGAGAGAGAAGCAAATCGATGGTGAACTCTCGCTAATGAAGACCAGGGCCGTAAGAACATGACGGGGGCCCGGGGNCCCACCCACAAAGTACTTCATGACAGTACTTAAGTATCTGTACATTACTTTAGTATTTATATTTCTTTACTTTGCGCCACTACATTTCTAAAATAAAACTTTTAATGAGTTACATTTCTTCAGTATGAGTTTGTTACTTTCTACATACTAAATTCAGCAGACTAGCGTAAGTTTTTGGTGTATAGTTACCGGCTACGCTCGCTGCGTACGTTAGCAGCATCGGATATCGTGTATTGACAGACGTAGATCAATACATTCGTCTCACCGCCGCAGATGAAAGTTTATTAATCATTTATTGTCATTCAGAGGTTGTTTTCACTTCGGAGGCAATGGAAGTTAATTTAGAGATGATATAAGTTATGTGTCACATTTAGCTCATTAAATATCGGCGGTTAAGTTAATAATTTGATGTTTAATTGGGTGTAATTAATAATGCTAAGTACTCTCAAAACTATGAGTCTAATTTGGCACGCTACTCAAAACAAATTTGATTTCAATACTTAAGTGCATTTATTATCAAAATAATAGTTTTGATACTTAAGTAAAATTAAAAATGGCTTCTTAAATACTTGTACTCAAGTATTTTAATGGTGAATTTTATTTGTAACAAAGTAATTTTTTTTAGAGAGTTGCTAGCTACTTTTACTCAAGAACAGCTACAGGTACTTTATTCATCATTACTGATTATTACTCGTACTACTGCCATTGATAATAGTAATAATACTACTAAAAATAATCTAACTATAAAGACAGAAATCTCTGTGGCACCAACGTCTGTAGAACCCGTCATGTATGAAGCTGAAATTCAGCAGGTTTATTACTGAGAACACAAGGATGTGCAACGTCATGTGTGAAGTTGTTTGGATGAGCGGTTCTCAAACTGAGCTGTGCTGGTAAAAAGTAGTCTGTGNGTCATGTGTGAAGTTGTTTGGATGAGCGGTTCTCAAACTGAGCTGTGCTGGTAAAAAGTAGTCTGTGCGGCAGGATACGCTCTGGTCCAGTGGCACGGTCTCCACCCGACCTGAAAAGCAAATAAAGCTAGCTCAGAGGACGTGCAGAAGATGTTTGGGAGTTGAAGCTGTTTTGAGGTAAAAAGTAGTTATGTTTCAACTTCATGTTGTATTGGAGCTAAAAATAGCTAACAATGCTACTAGGAGATAATGCTGTTAGCAAACGAAGGTAACGAGCGTTGCTAACCTACGCTAGCTGTGCTGCTACTGTTGTTTGCCACCAAAGACAAAGACAGCTACGCTAACGTGATATTATCTGCAGTTACAGATCATCACTTAGTTATTGAACACTTAAGGGAAATGGCGATGGAAGAGTTTATGAAGTTTTAACTTTGTATGAAGGGAAAAGCGGCGCTCACCATGAAGTCCAGCCCGTTCCGAACACGCATGTTTTCAACAGGCACTGCAGTAGTAATTATAATAATGCATCTGAACCATACTAGTATTTATCCTATCAGACCTGCAGGAAAGATGCAACATAAGAAACAGGAAGGCACAGACAGGACAAACCTCTGCCAAGGCCAAAAAAAACCCCCAGTAAACCCACCCACCCAAAATACCTGCTTTTAGCTCCTTTTTCCTAAAAAAAAAAAAAAANAAAAAAAAAAAAAAAAAAGAGCCGCCATGCTACATTTAATTGAAATCAGCCTATTAGCATTGATTTTATAAGCTAAATATTTCTTCTGGATCTAAAATCTGAATCATCTCCAAAATTTAGTCTTTATTTTTCCTCTCGACATTTTCTAAAATAAAATTTCATCAAAATCCATCCAAAACTTTTTGAGATTTCCTGTAAAAAAAAAAAGAAAAAAAAGAAAAACCAACTATGAAAGGTCAGTTGTTACACAACTAAAAATAATGTGTAAATGTTTTTCCAAACTTATTTTTATTTTACTGTATATTAAACTGTTTTTGTGGTTTCAGTAAAGTTTTAATGTAAAAGCTAATACTGTCTAAAAAAAAAAAAAAAAAAANTTTTTTTTTTTTTTTTTTTTAGTTTTCATCAAACCAAACCAGGTTATTTTATTAAACTATGACATTATCATCAAAGCTTCTTAATAATAATAATAATAAATAAATAAAATAAATAAATGAAAATAAATCACAAACACAGTCTTTCCTCAGGCTGCTGTGTGTGTGTGTGTGTGTGTGTGTTTACTGGCAGCATATTGTTTCCTCCCGCTCGGTCAAATTAAAGGGAGATTCCATTAATTTTTCAGCGCGGCTTCTCAGCCGTCGAGGAGAATTTGCATTTCTATCTGGCAGCTTAGCGGACGCTCGTTAAAGACAGAAATGCTGAAATCGTAAATTGCAAAAAAGTTTTTTTGCAATCACTCACACATTTTCCACCCCCAACACACACACATGCACATCCACACACACACATGCACATCCACACACACACACACACACACACACACATGCAAATACCAAACCTTGCATGTCTGCACACATAAACACATATACATCCTTATACACTTCACACACACTCTTCCTGTGCACGCTGGTCTGTATAGGTGTGTGTGTGTGTGTGTGTGTGTGTGTGTGTTAATTGGAGTGTGAGGTCCATGACAGCTATCAGCGGCTCATTCACTACATTAATGAGAATGATAGCAGCTTTAAAAAGACTGTTCCACACTCTGACCAAACTCATTAACACCGGCTCGCATTTAAATACACTCCGCTCTTCTTCTCCTCCTCCTCCTCCTCTTCCTCTCTCTTTCACTCTCTCACTCCATCCTCACGTCTCTCGCTCAGTCTCGTCTCCTTGTTCTTTTTCTTTTGACTTCTCATCTTCTTTCTGTCCCTTTTTTGTCTTCCTTTCCATCTGTTTCTGTCTTCTTTCTTCCCTCACATTTTTCTTCTTCCTCTCTCCATCACTCTGTTTTTTCTGTTCTCTTTCCTTTACATTTTCCTCATCTCTCACTCTTGAGTTGTCTCTCTCTTAAAGGACCATATGACCCATTTTGCATGTCTGAGCCTAATATATTCAGTTTTCATACATGTTACGTTACTGACAATCATTTCCCAAAGGATAAAACCGTATTTCAGCTTTCCTGATATTTTGCTAAATCTCTTAATCTTTCAAAATCAAATATTCAAGTGATACACCCACCTTAAAAATCCATGTTTCTCCTGCTAATAGTTACACAGCCTTATGAAGTCACGGTCCTTTAAATTTTTCCATAAACGCAGGTCTTCTTTTGGGACTATATTCCCCGGTGGAGGCATACATTCACTCCACGCTTTTTATTGAGCTTAAACACTAAAATTACATAACTTCTAAAAAAACCTGAATACACGTCTTGTTGGTGATGATGGATTACCTATCCCAAGAACGTTTACAGTATCAACAAGTTGATTTTAATAAGAGAATGAACTGAAACCAATGGAGGTCTGGAAGGTAGGAAAAACATGTTTAATTCACCGTTCCAGTAGTATGCTTTGGAAATGATTGTCAGTAACGTTACATGTATGAAAACTGAATATATTAGGCTCAAACATGTAAAATGGACGGTATGGTCCTTTAAACATTTCTTGTTCCCTCTCTTGTCTTACTCGTTTTTGTTTCTAACATTCCTTCCTTCTTTACTTCCTTCCATCTTTCCTCACTTCCTTTTGCTTATTCCTTCTGTCTTACGTTTGACCAGGTCTTCATCACTCCTTTTGGTTTTCTTTCTCTCCATCTGCCTCTTATTCTGTTCTTTTTCCTACCTTTCTATTTTCCAAGACTGATAATGAGAGGAACAGGAGCTAACTGACTGACTGACTAGCTGACTAACTGCTAACTAGTTAGATACTAACTAATTATTTTCCTAACTAACTAGTTACCCTGTTCATTAACTATCTGACAGAATGAGTATCTGAATAAGTATCTAACTTCTAGATATTAGCTAACTAACTAGCTACAAAGAAGCTAACCAACAAGCTACTTATCTGACCAACTGACTGTCTGATGAACTATCTATCTAAAAACTACTAGATACCTAGTTATCAATCTATCTCTGTCTGTGTAACTAACTGACTGACTGACTAACTCACTAGCTAACTAATTATTTATGTGCTTAACTAACTAATTAACTAGGGTTAGTTTTGCTGACTTTACCTTCATATGCTGACTTTAACTCCACATGACTGATAAAATGAATTAGAAGTGTAAAATTGGTGGATTGTTCCTTTAAGACGTCTTCTAAAGTTATTTTAGTTAAAGTTAAATTTATTCGCGTCCACAAAGAAATAAAATACAGGTGAAATGTCAACATATTTTATCTAATAATTTATTACTGAAAATAAATCATTTATCATTTTATTTTCTGTTAACCTGAAAATGCTGCAGCAGCTCGAGCTCAACTCAGCAGCAACCTGTGTGTGTGTGTGTGTGTGTGTGTGTGTGTGCGCTGTAGCCAGAGGCTGCTGTCTGAGCTGTGGGGTGTGAAGCACAGCGATGAAATGATCCACTTCCTGCAGCACTGCATCTCACACACACACACACACACACACACACACGAGTAGCTTCTTATGAAACACTGAGGAAATGTGCTTTGGCTTTGTTGGCTGATGAATCATTAGATCAAGACAAAAATAGCCAAATATTATTAATAACTTTTTATTTCTAATTTCATGTTTTATATTTTTATTTTCAGTTTTTTTTAACATTGTATCATATTTTATTTATATATGTTTTTATATTTTTATAATAACTTTTTATTTCTAATTTCATGTTTAATGTTTTATATTTTTAGCGTGTTTTATTTTTTATATTTTAATATGTTTTATATTTTTAATGTGACACAAATGTGGAAAACGTTCTTCCTTAGACAGCCCTGACGTTTCTGTAAATGCCAGCTCAGACACCGAGGGGTTAACCGTGTGTGTGTGTGTGTGTGTGTCAATATTTGGACAGTTACCATGCAGCTCACCAGATGAGCCCGGCATCTGCTCCTTGGCAAGACTTGGAGAGAGTGATGTGTGTGTGTGTGTCTGCGTACGTGTGTGTGTGTGTGTGTGTTTGCACAACAGCATACTTGTTTTCCTCACCATGTGCTCACCATTGACTTTCATTTGGGAACAAAAGATGGATGCATTAAGTTGGATTTCCTTTCTTTCTCTCTCTCTCTCTCTCTCTCTTTCTCTCTCTCTCTCTCTTTCTGTCTGTCTGTCTGTCTGTCTGTCTCTCTCTCTCTCTCTCTCACACACAGTGCAGTTTTTTAATTTAAAGAACAAATGAAAAGTGAAATTTAAAGGAGCAGAACGTTCGTTTACATGGAGGATTTTTGGACGAGCCAAGAGGAGGAGGAGGAGGAGAAAACGAGTGTAGCTTCTCNTTTACATGGAGGATTTTTGGACGAGCCAAGAGGAGGAGGAGGAGGAGAAAATGAGTGTAGCTTCTCCTCCTCCTCCTCCTAATGAGTCACATCTTACCACATTTGTTGCTGTTTGACTTCCTTCCTCTTCAGCTGTGTGGGGTTTTCCTCCTCCTCCTCCTCCTCCTCCTCAGCAGCACAGCCTTGATATGGTAAGCAGGAGGAGGAGGAGGAGGAGGAGGAGGAGGAGGCCTGCCGCTCCTTTGAAGTGATGTAAGGCGGATTACGCTCCTTTAACCAGCTAACATCTCATTTATTTGATTTTTTTATTTTACGGTATTTTAAGACGAGGATTATTGTTGTTAAAGCTCATAAAGCTGCTTATAGGAGGAGGAGGAAAGGAGGAGGAGAGGAGGAGGAGGAGGTGAAGGAGAGGAGGAGGAGAAGAGAGGAGGAGAAAGAGGAGGAGAGGAAGGAGAGGAGGAGGAGATCTGTTGTTTGGTTTGGGTCAAAAGAACAAAAAAAAAAAGATGAGTCAAAGTTCAAAAGGAAGCAGCTAACGATTATTCTGATAGTCAATTTATTGATTATTGGAACGATTAATCGGTTTATCAATCGCACAGTTACTCAATGGCTCTTATTTAGCTAAACACACAAATAAACACACACACATAAGTTGTGTGTTTGTGTGTGTCAGCATCTGTCACGTTGTGGACTGAGGCCATGAATGCACACGCACACACACACACACACACACTTTCCCCTTCTTTCATTCTCTTTCAATTACCCTCTCTCTCTATCTCTCCCTCTCTCTCCTTCAGGGCTTTCTATATATGGGTCAATGGAACACACACATACAGACACACACACACACACACACACACACACACACACACACACTGGCCCGCAGCGTGTGATGGCGTGGTAAATTAAATGTAGAGCTATATGTTGCCACCATCCAGATGACAAATGACGTGTGGTAATCGTCTTAGCTCTGATAGCAGCCGTAGCCCCTAGCAACGCACACACACACACACACACACACCTCGTCTATTTGTTTTCTTTGACTGCGTTTGTCCTCTATTGTACGAGCATCAATGAACATATGCCTTTCTGCATTTATTTGTGTGAAAACCGTGTGTCTGTGTGTGTTTATGTGCGTGTGTGTGTGTGTGTGCGTGTGCATAGAGACATAAGAGTCTGTTTGGTTTTTAATGTTTGAGTCTATTGAAGCATCTGTGTCCATTACTGCTGGTATGCGTGCTCCTGTCTGTGTGCGTGTGTGTAGGTGTGTGTGTGTGTGTGTGTGTGTGTGTGTGTGTGTGTGTGTG
>VXCM01006541.1:49938-66588 GCA_014773175.1 Lucifuga dentata | reverse complement strand
GTGTGTGTAGGTGTGTGTGTGTGTGTGTGTGTATGTAGGTGTAATAGCAGCAGGAAAACAGGCCTCCAGCAGCAGATAACAGCTTCCTCCAACTTTCCTCTGATAACCAGGAATCCATTTATTTACATTTAAATAACACTCCTCCTCCTCTCTCCATCAGTGCATGTCTTCCTCCTCTTCTCTCCTTGTTTGGCCACTGTCCAGCCTCTTCACCTCCTCCTGTCGTCTTTTCTTCTCCTCTCTCATCCCTTTTCTTTCTTTCTTTCGTTTTTTTTTTTTTTTTTTTTTTTACGTTGAGGCGTTTTGGAGGAATTTTCTGGAATCGGGAAGCTGAAACAGGAAATGTAATCTGGAGCGAGAGCAGGAAGGAAAGAGTGAAGACGGGAAGGTGGAAAGAGGAAGAAAAGGAGATTTCTGATTGGCTGGTGGGAGAGAGAAGAAAGGTAGAAAGAGAGAGAGAGANGAGAGAGAGAGAGAGAGAGAGAGAGAGAGAGAGAGAGAGAGAGAGAGAGAGACGAGAGAGAGAGACGAACAAGAGAGAAAACAAGTCAAAAAGCAAGAAAGAAGAGAGACAGACAAGGAAAGAGACAGAAAGCAAGAGAGGGAAGAGAGTGTGAGAGACAGGCAGAGAGAGAGAAAGCAATGCAAAAATCAAGAGAGAGAAAGTGAGAGAAAGAGACAAAGCAAGACAAAAAGCAAGAGAAAAGAGTGAGACAGAGACAGACAAGGAGAGAGAGAAATAAAGATAGAGCGTCTGATGTCAGATGAAGAGATAAGAAACTAAACCCCTCTCTCTCTCTCTTTCTCTCCCTCTCTCTTGCTTTTTTCTCTCTCCCTCTGTTTCGCTCCACAGAGAAAATGAGTGGATATTCCACTGGGAGAGCTTAATCCATGCTCTCTCTCTTTTTTCCCTCATTCTCTCTACCTCGCTCGCTCTCTCTCTCTCTTTTCCTTTCTGTCTCTACCTCGCTCTCTCTCTCTTTCTCTCTCTCTCTCTCTCTTTTTTCCTCATTCTGTCTCTACCTCGCTCGCTCTCTCTCTCTCTCTCTCTGTCAGAGTAAATCTGTCTCGCTCTGATGACATCATCGCTGGGCAAACTGGAGAAGATGAACTCACACTAACTGGTTAAACTGGAGAGTGAAATCAGGTTTTTACGTCACGCTAACTCACAACTCCACAACACGGATGCCACATGCATCCCGTGTTCCTTCGTCCTTCAGAATTAAAGGACCATATTGGTGATTTTAGGCTCAATAATATATAGGTTCAGAAGTACTAGTTTAACTGGTTTAACTGGTAGATTAGGTTAAGAGGTACTGGTTTAACTGGTTAATGTGAACATTACTGGTCAAACTGGAGTGCTGAGTAGAAGGTCTGTGGTTAAGCTGGACTGAGAGGTTAAAGTAAAGGAGACTTTTCCATCTCTCACCACTTCTGGCATTTCCTCTGAGGGCCTGGCTGAGTGCGTGTGCATGTGCATGCGTGTGCGTGTCGTACTGGGCACGCTCTCCCTCTCTGTCACCCAGCATGACAGTTTAAAAAGCAGCATGAACAGTCTAACCGGCCTGCGTGTTATTAATGGGCTCACTTAGGTTTTTACTGTAAATGATGAATAATGGCTGCTGCTGAGGTGTGCAGAGTTTGTAAGTCAGGAAATACACACTTTAACAGAAAGAAAACAGTCTGAAAAGTCTTATTAAAATCTATTTATACCTCCAACGACCTTCATGAAATATGTGCAGCGGACTATAAACACGTATGACCGGATGTTTTTGATAACCTCTTTCCAGCTTTGTTGTTAAAGGAGCATACCGGCGATTATGCATGTTTTAGCCCAAACTCTATTCAGTCTTCATACACGTTACGTTACTAACAACCATTTCCTAAAAAATACTACTAAGCAGTTGTTTTTCCTACTTTCCAGACCGCCATTGGTTTCAGTTCATTCCAGTACGACATAAAAATCAACTTGTAGAGTCTTGAAACGTGTTTGAGATAAACGATTATTACTGTTAGGTTTTTTTGTCAAACTTTATTTAACCAGTCAAACACGGAGCTGCACAGAAGATGATATGTGTCTCCACCAGGAAATATAGTCCCAGGAGAAGACGAGCTTTACTGAGAAATTAAAATGACCATGTCTTCTACAATCGTGCAAAAGTTCTAGAAGATGAAACGTTTAATTTTAAGGTGTCTATCACCTGAACAGTTGATTTTGAAAGATTAGAAGATTTGAAAAAATAACCGGAATGGTCCTTTAAGTGGTCCATATCTGTTGACCTGAAAAGAGTTTAATTTCTGAGACAGGTGAAGAAAATGCAGCAGTGACACAAACGAGAAGAAGTAACATCAGAAGATGCTGCTGTATGAAGCATCTCTGAGCACTTGTTGCTCTTAAAGGACCATACCGCCCATTTTGCATGTTTGAGCCTAATATATTCAGTTTTCATACATGTAATGTTACTGACAATCATTTCCAAAGCATACTACTGGAATGGTGAATTAAAAATGTTTTTCCTACCTTCCAGACCTCCATTGGTTTCAGTTCATTCTGCTATTAAAATCAACTTGTTGATACTGTAAACGTTCTTGGGATAGGTAATCCATCATCACCAACAAGACGTGTGTTCAGGTTTTTTTTTAAAGTTATGTAATTTTAGCGTTTAAGCTCAATAAAAAGCGTGGAGTGAATGTATGCCTGTCTTTGACCAATCACAGCAGAGCTTACTGGCTGCTGCAAAATGTCCTGATTAGATGTTTAGTCAGGAAATATCTCATTCTAAGGTCTGATTTAAACGATTTTCCATGGAAATTTCCTTCTCTGAATCTAATCTGAATTTCTCATTTATAAGCCCTGAGTTGCTTTGTGACATTTTGGTCATAAAAACTCGGCTTATACTCGAGTAAATATGGTAATCGTGCCTTCATATGTTTCATGATGATCGGCAGTAGCAGAAAAAAGATATCAGATTAGTAACATCAGCTAGCTAGCGAATTAGCGACATTAGCTAGCTCAGCAGCAGGCTTGTTTTTTTCCTGAGTGAATGAATTTTGTGGAGAGAAATCTGCTCCACCAACACGCTCACCCAAGCTAAACTCTCTCTCTCTCTCTCTCTCTCTCTCTCTCTTCGTTCTGTCTCTGGTTTTCCCTACACACACTCTCTCGCTCTTTTCTCTCTTCTCTCTTTGTAGATTAAAGGAACAAAGCAGACAGCTTCTCTCTCTCTCTCTAGAGGGAGAGCGAGCGAAAGAGCGGGCCACTTCAGGGCCGGCCCCCCCCCAGCTGTTCTAACACACACACACACACACACACGCACACACGCTCAGCAGCGTTTTTCCCATGACAGCATGGGAATTCCTCTGCTCAGGAGTCACCGCTCAGTGTGAGACTGTGTGTGTGTGTGTGTGTGTGTGTGTGTGTGTGTGTGTGTGTAGATGAGGAATGTCTCTTCACAGCGTTGGCTGCTTTTTTCTTTCCTTATTCTTTTCGGTGACAAACAGAAGCTGTGGTGAAAGCGTGACCGTGTCTCTGGTCGTGAAGTTCACGTTTGTGCGTCACGTGATGTTTGATTCTGCGACTAAAAGCTAACGTTCACTAACAAATACCACGAGGCTGCATGAACATCACGCTTAAAGCATGGAGTCTGCATGGTTTTAGTCCCGGTTTAGCCCATGCTGGGTTTTAGCCCTGGTTTTATTCCTTTTAGCCCTGCTTTTTGTGCTTTTGGTCCTGGTTTTAGCCCTGGTTTTAGTCTTTTTAGTCCTGGTTCTAGCTCTGGTTTTAGCCCTGGTTTTAATCCTTTCAGTCCGGGGTTTGAGCTCTGATGAGAGCCCTGGTTTTAGTCCTTTTAGCTCTGGTTTTAGCTCCAGTTTTAGCCCTGGTTTTAGTCCTTTCAGTCCTGGTTTTAGCTCTGATTTTATGTCTGGTTTTAGCCTTGGTGTTAGTCCTTTTAGTCCCGGTTTTAACTCTGGTTTTAGCTCTAGTTATTGACCTGGTTTTAGTCCTGGTTTTATCTCTGATTTTAGCCCTAGTTTTAGTCCTTTTAGTCCTGGTTTTAACTCTGGTTTTAGCTCTGATTTTATCTTTGGTTTTAGCCCTACTTGTATGTCTTTTTTAGCTCTGCTTTGGTCTTTATTTGGCAGGAAGCTGAACTTGGTTTCAGCTTTGGTTTTGTCTTTCAAAATAAAATAAGCTTGAACGCTGTGTTAACGTTCTTCATTTTGAACCTCATCAAGCAGAAATAAATCATCATTAATGAAAAAGGAAGAAAACAGAAATCTATTTGGCTGTTGAGCCTTAGTTCAGCCTGAGTTTCCACATTGCTCCGTTCCAAAGGAAATAAGAGATGGTGTGAGCGAATAGAAGCAGGAAGAGGAGGAAGTAAACACAGAGAATCAATGTTTAAATTATGACGGAGGACGAGAAAAAAAAATTGCTTCGTTTTACATTTAGCAGTTCAAGTTGAGGTCTAATCAAGGTGATGAAGTCAGTTTTATCATCTATTAGTGTGTGTGTGTGTCCGTGTGTGTGTGTGCATGTCATGACAGCAAACACGTGGACGTCCTGCTGTGTTCAAAGCCATTTCTTTCCTTTCTGTTGTTGCGAAGCTCACAGGACTTCAAACCTAAAGTCACGACTTCAAACTTCTCGAGGGATTCGCACTTTTCAAAATAACTTTTCTCTCATCTTATGACCCCCAGAACTCCTCTTTTCCATCAGAAAGCCTTTATAACATAAAAAAAAGACGTTTGAAGCTCATCAGTCAATATGTGAAAGACACAGGTGAGCCGCTTCCTGAAACAGGGAGTATTTAGTGGGTAAAAGTCCTCCGATGACCCACATCTCTCAAAGCTTAAACGTTTGTGGCTCCAAAGGTACCAGAGTCTTCATTCCTGATGTTTAATAAATTGCAGAAGGAGTTCTTGAGGAAGTTCTGGGGTCCTTTAAGGAGGTTCTAGCTTTTACCAAGGAGAGTACACAAGTCCCTGAGGGAGTTTGGAGATCACCGGAAGTTGTTGGGGGTCTTTAAAAAGGGTTAAGGTGTTTTTGAGGAAGTTCTAGGGTTCCTTGAGTAGGTTTTTGGGATTTGTTTGGAGATGAAGAATCCAAGAAAAAGTTTTGGGGATCATTGAAGAAGATTTTGAGTGTGGGAATCCCCGAGGAGCTTTATGGGGTTTTGAGGACTCTAAATGATGAAAATAAAAGGTTTGGGGATCATTTAGGAAGATCTGTCAGCTTCTTAAGAAGGTTTAAGGGTTTTTTTTAAGTCACTCTAAGGATCCTTCATTAGATTTTTGGAATACATTAGGAGATGAGGAATCCTAGATGAAGTTTTGGGGATCAGTGAAGAAGATCTATGAATTTTTTTTTCAGTGAAAAGATCTAAGGGTCCTTAAGCAGGTTTTTGGGATATTTTAGGAGATAAAGAGCCCTAGAAGAGGTTTGGGGGGATTATTGAGGAAGATCTAGGGAGGTTGTTGAGTTGTTGAGGAGGTTTAAGGATTTTTTTTGAGGAAGTTTTGGGTTCCTTCAGTAGTTCTTGGGATGTGTTAGGAGATATCAAGTCTGAGAAGAGGTTGGGAGGAGTATTGAGGAAGATCGAGGGAGATTGTTGAGCAGGTTTAAATTTTTTTTTTTTTTTTTAGGGTTTCTTGAGTAGGTTCTTCTTATTTCTTTGGAGATGAAGAGTCCCAGAAAAAGTTCTGGGGATCACTGAAGAAGGTATAGCGGTTTTTTTGAGGAGGCTCTGAAGGTTTTGGGATGCGTTAGGAGATGAGGAACTTAGAGGACGTTTTTAGGGCTAACTGAGGAAGATCGAGGAGATTTAAGGGTTTTTTGATGAAGAGTACAAGAAAAAGTCTTGGGGATCACCAAGGAAGATCTTAGAAGACATTTAAGGGGTTTTTGAAGAAGCTCTAAGGGCCTTAAGTAGGTTCTTGGGATATGTTTGGAGCTGAAGAATCCTAGAAGAAAATTTATGGATCATTGAGGAAGATCTTGACAAGTTAATGATTTGGAGATGAAGGGTTCCAGAAGTTTTTTTGGCTCATTTAGGAGGTTTAAGGGGTTTTTGAAGAAGCTTTGAGGGCTAAGTGGGTTGTTGTAAGTTTTGGGATCAACAAGGAAGATCGAGGTCTCCTAGACTTAGGGATCATGGAAAAAGATTTTCATGTCAGAAACAACAGCATCTAGAGTCCATTTGGATGTAAATATCGTCTTGGTCTTTATGAGTCTTTTTGTTCATCTCAGAGAATTTTTTGTGTATTTTCATATAAAATTTTACTTCTGCTCAGATGGAAATGCTGTATTTTTTTTACCTACACAGCTTGATTTCTCTCTGGAACCCGAGGAACATTGAATTTAGAGGGACATTCAGTGCTGCCTCACACACACACACACACACACACACACACACACACACACACACACACCTCGCCCCGTGTCCCACCATCCACGCCCCTCCGGGCCACCGCTTGTCCTCGGTCTCTTTGTCCACTGGGCATCTAATTGGGTTCCTGTTTAGAAAAGGAAAGGTGTTAAGTGGAGGGAATTCCCATAATGCTCTTTTATTGGGACAAGGGACAACGGAGACTAATTGGTTCCTATTAGCAGATAGAAGAGAGAGAGAGAGAGAGAGAGAGACACTTAAGGAATTTAGAGGGAAGGGTGGCATTGTGGGAAGATTGTGTAAGTGTGCGTGTGTGTGTGGCAGCAGTGTGTTGTAGGAATGACTTAACATGAGTGTGTGTGTTGTGGGAAAGACAAAACTTTTACTGTGTGTATGTGCGTGCACACTGTTGACAATATTAACTAGTTTATGGAATGTCTGTTTTTGTGTATGTACATGCACGACTCAACAATGTGTGTGTGTGTGTGTGTGTTATTTACTTTATGTGTGTGTGATTTGTCTCACACTTGGATGGATGAAGAAGAAAAATAAAAACGGGAGATAAAAGAATGAAAGTAAAATGAGAGGAAGAGAAGTGAAAAATATCTTTTCAGTGAACGATGTCACAGTTACATATTTATTAATGTGCGCCATCCCTTTAAAATAAACAAATAAATAGATAAATGAAGAAACCAGGAAATGAAAACATTACTATCACTTTACAGACACACAGGCTAAAACCATCATCATCATCTTCATCATCATCATCATAGAAGTGATGTTACTTTAGTGATCATTTATTATCAGCGCTTTATTCTTACTGTAAATACATGCTGCTGACCCCTTGTCGTAACCAAGGTAACTGAAATGGCTCCACCCAACAGTGTCTTAGGGTGATCTTAGATCTGCAGATCGTTTGTTCTGGTCTGAATCAGGAACTAAATTGTTGGTTTGGTTCAGTTTCACACAGAAAAACATCCAATCAAACCAAAATCTATCAGCTAAAGTCATGTGACAACACTCTCTCTGCTGATTGGTCAGACAGAAACTCCAAACAGGAAGTAGTTTCTATCAAAGTAAATCAGAGTAACAAAGATGAATGTGGATCCTTTCCTGTCATAGCATCATTTGATCCATGAAGAAGAAAACTATGACAGCAGAAGCTGAATCACGTGTGGAAAACCACATGCTGCTTCACATGATGTGAAGAAGATGTGCTGCCTTCACACGCTGAACATGCTGACAACATACAAGCACACACTAAGCTGAACACATGTTCATCTGATCATGTGTTAGCTAAGATTGATGTGTTTCCACCTTTAACAGCATCATTTGATTTGATCATCAGAGGCGGAGTTTATTTAACGTCAACATACATTAAATACATACAACAGTGGATCTGTTGGATCACGTTCAGACCACGGATGAAAAGCTGCAGAGTTTATTTAAAACTGGACGTGCTCCTCTAACCGTGTCCGTGTTCTTGTTTTAGTAGTAGTAGTTTTTAGAAGAAAACAGAGAGAATCTGTTTCATTCATGGTGTCCATTAGTGCTGCCAGCCATTCTCACACACACACACACACACACACAGCAGTTTACAGTTTTGTCTGGATTCAGTTCTGCTGATTGACAAAACTGCTATCAGAATGATGGGGAGCATCGTCTCTCCTCCTCCTCCTCCTCCTCCTCCTCCTCTTCTTCCTCCCAAAAACAAATTAATTTTTCTCCGCTTGCTGATTAATAACGTTTCCGCCACATGCGGCTCACATCCGTGTGCAACAGGAGCCCAATATGCAAATCTACCCTTTTTAAGACTTATCTACATATCAAATATTCTGCGGCTTTCACAAAACTCTAAGATTACACACTGACCCAGGGCTTGTGTGCGTGTGCGTGTGTATGTGCGTGTGTGTGTGTAAGCCTGTGATTCTCAGTCAGATGGCGGCGGCAGACAGCGGTGTGTCTGAGCTCTCATGTTTATCAAAGAGAAGCAGTTATATCTGAGAGCGCTGGATGGCCTTGTGCTGTCAAAGCTAATCACAGCGACGTGTGTGTGTGTGTGTGTGTGTGTTTGACTGTGTGAGTGTGTATTTCTGTGTGCACACAGAAAAAAAGCTTGTTATTGCGCTGAGAGGTGAGGTGGCACGAGCAGAATTAGGAGCAACAAGCTGCGAGCGTGCATGTGTTCAGTTCTGTGTGTGTGCATGCGTGTGTGTGTGCACATGCATACCAAATGATTACGTTAGTTTATGAGTTGGACCGTGTTGTGTCTGTGTAAAAGTGAAGCTGCTGCTGAATATAAATGATTCTGTTTAGTTTATTTCACAGAAAGCAGCAAGTTACAGAAAAACCTTCCAGAAAGTTCTAAAGTACTAAAGCCTGAATGTTTGATCTGAGCCGCCATCCGCTGCTCAAAACCTGCTTATTTCTGTTCAGAACGAGCCGCCATCATGGAGGGAGGAGGAGGTGACTTATACACGTGATATAAACAGTAATAATGGCTGTAAGCTAGCATGTATGCAGCAAAACCACTGGTATGGCCCTTTAGCCCTCTGGAGTTAAACATCATGTTCTATAAATCTGGTTTGAAGCCCACCGCCTCTGTCTTTATAACTCTGACAAACGTGACCTACAGATACCGTTAACGTTGGCGTTCCATGATGTTTGGCGCCGCAGGAACGTTGACTTCCTGTTTGCCTTTAAGAGGCGACGCGTGTAGGAATGTGAGGTCTGAGCGTGACGCCGGCGTTTGCTGCATTCCTCATCGCCACCTGGTGAGTCTGCAGCTCCCAGCGTGGTGTCTGTGTGTGTGTGTGTGTGTGTGTGTGTGCAGCTGCTGAAGCGTCTCCTGCAGCAGAGCATGTTGTAGTTTGAAGCCGCCGTGTGTTTTTGCCTCTTTAAGAAGCGTTTTAAAGGTTTTCTTCAGGTTTTTTTCACGTCATGTGTTTTTGTTCATGGAGTCAGACTCAAACATGTTTTAATATGATTCATGTGTCCCGTTTAGAAATGATCTCAGTCTGGTTCAACAAACTCAGAGCGATTTAATTATGATCCACACAATTTCCCAACCAATTACAGATCAATATATTGATCTATTGATGAACACTACAGGCCAGAAGTCTGAGGCCACTCCCAGATTAAAAAAAAAATAATAATAATCAATACACTGTTTGTGTTCAATTTATTGCACAGGAAATGACATAAATCTATAAAATAAATGAAAGTAATTAGTTTTGAAGAAGAAGAATTGGTCAGCAGAGACAGAAATGATTTTAATGAAGGCATCAGTCTGTATTAGTGCAGCATCCATGACATGTTTTAACATTCTATTTCTGCTGTCTGCCTTCTCTCACATCATTCTAACGTGCTGCAGTCTGACCATGCTACATGTGGGCGTGGCCTCAAACATCTGGCCTGTAGTGTGTTGATGTGTTGATTGATTAGCAGCAGAGATGTGTGTGTTTAATGTTAAGTAAACTCCACCTTTGATGTGTTCAGGTTAGCGTGTGCTTGTATGTTGTCAGCATGTTGCTCCATTCTCCTGTTCAGCATGTGAAGGCAGCACATCTGCTTCACATCAAGTGAAGCAACATGTGGTTTTCTACACATGTTGTCTTGAAGTCAGATTCAGCTTCTGCTGTCAGTTTTGCCCGCCATAATAAACTACTTCCTGTTTTGATTTTCTTTCTCGGCCCTCAGACATTTCTGACCAATGAGCAGAGAGAGTGTTGTCACATGACTTTTGCTGATATATTTTGGTTCAATAGAAAATATTCACTGTGAGATCAAAGTGAACCAAAAACAAAACCTGATTTACTGATTCAGACTAGAAACACATAAACTACATGTATAAAAAATAAACATGTTAATCCTGTTTTAATAATTTATAATAAAATATTTCCTGAACGTCATTTTGCAGCAACAACAAATTGTCTTTAACTCCAAAAAAAGAAAACTGACATTCACACAAACAGTTCAGCAGGTTTCTGCTTCCAGAAGTGCTAACATTTGCTAACAGAAAAACTGCTTCACGGAAAGGGGCGGACTTTTAAACAGGAAGTAGTTATCTCCATCACACAACATGGCGGCAAACAGACGCAGAGATGTTTTTGTCTTGAAACATGGATGAAAGACGGAGGACGATGATTGTTTTTCAGGCTGTGGAAAAAATGAAAGCAAAGAGGAGATGTATGAGCAAAAAAAGACCTGACCAATCAGCACACAGGTGGGCGTGGCTATCAAATTGTCAGAGTCCAGAAGTTATAAGAGTTGTCAGCTCCCCCCGACTTGGTTGTCAGAACAAGTGCTTCCATGTCTTTTTGAAAATCCGAACAGTTTGTTGAATGTAGTGAGTTTAACACACACACACACACACACACACACACACACACACTCATGCACACACACACACACAATCTCACTTTAGTTGCATTCATTCATTCATTTGTGGGAGTGGGGCACTGGTAATAACTGAGAGGTAGAGAGCACACACACACAGAATTATACACACACACACACACACTCATGCACACACAGAGTTATACGCACACTCAACTTCTCAGCTTGCAGCCACAAAGCAGCCGTGACAGAAATTGGGCAGCAGGTTAATAACTACTGCCCATCCTCACAGAGCCCAGGGCCACACACACACACACACACACACACACGTCCAGGTACTGCAGATGATAAAGTGTTAGGTCTTGGTATTGAGTCAGTGTGTGTCAAGGATGTCCAGCTGTACTTTATTTCCTCTGCATGCTATTAGATTAAGAAACACACACACACACACACACACACACACACACACACGGAAAACTTGTTGGATCCTGTCGCTTTCCTTCTCTTTATTTCCATTCTCGTCATTAACGGACGATAATAACAAGAATCACACTTTATTTCCACCTGTTTGTTAAGCTGTGACCTTTGACCTCTGACCTCCTGCACAAAGGTCAGATCAGATTCGACACTTCTTTTGTTCCTGTGAAACATGACCTCGTATTTGGAGTAAAGTTTGTAGTGTAAAAAGTCCGGTATTCCATACATAGGCTGATTGATAAGTTCTGAGCCCAGGAAAGGGCAGACAGGCTGCTGATTGGACCGTGACCTTTGACCTCTTCCCAAAACTGGCAAAAAGTTTCAGCTGGAATCTGTTTGACCTCAGGTGATGACCTCATATCAGCTGTGGAGGAGTTTTGGTAGACTGATAGGAATAGAATCTGCCTTAAGTTCAACTTTAAATTCCACCTTAAATCCTGGAGCACAATCCACAAACCAACCAATCACAGGCCTCAGTTCCACCTTAAATAATTACAGGTTCTGTACTTTGTTTTTTTTTTTTCTTTTGAATGAAACGAGTGAATTTAAATCTACTTTTTCCTGGTTTATTCATTCTTCTCTCAATTCCTCCTTTTCATCCTCTCCTCTCCTCTTTGTCTCTTCTCATCTCCCCTCCTTGTTCCCTTGTTACCTCTCCTCTCTCCTCCATGTCTCTCCTCATCTTGTGCTTCCCTCTCCTCCTCCTCCTCCTCCTCCTCCTCCTCTTCCTCTCCGTTTCGTTGGAGCTGAGATGATTTGACTCTTCCTTTCTTCCTGTTTTTATTGGTTAGAGTTTGATGGCGTGTCCTGGTTTTCTCTGAAGACATAAAAACACGCGTGTTCTGGTTTCTGTGGCGACTCTGCTGTTTCTCCTTTTTCTTCCTGTGAGGAAAGATTATATTCTGATTTTATTCTGATTAGATTTTATTCAGATTAGATTTTATTCTGATTTTATTCTGATTAGATTTTATTCAGATTAGATTTTATTCTGATTTTATTCTGATTAGATTTTATTCTGATTAGATTTTATTCTGATTTTATTCTGATTAGATTTTATTCTGATTCTGACTCAGTAAAGTTTATGATTCTCAGCATGAATTCATGATTTTCTGTCAAATTAAAGTCAAATAAGTAATGAGAGATTATAGAGAAAAAAAGAAGAAATGAATGTGAAAGAGAAAGAGTGTGTGTGCGTGCGCGTCTGCGCTCATGTGCGTGCATGCTTGTGTGTGTGTTTGTGTGTGCTTGTCTGCGCGTGTGTGTGTGTTTATGTGTGTGTGTGTGTGTTTATGTATGTGTATGTGTGTGTGTGTGTGTGTGTGTTTATGTGTGTGTGCGTGTGTGTGTGTATGTGTGTGTGTGTTTATGTGTGTGTATGTGTATGTGTGTGTGTGTTGTTGGAAGATAAACATCTCTTCTTTGATGGTGTGGACTGAAACAGAGAATAAAGGCCGGCTTTCATCGGCCAATGAGCTGCTAGTGACACGGGGAACGAGCCAAGCTGATTGGCCGGCAGCCTGAGAACAACTTCCTGAGCCAGTAAACTACACTCTCTGTCACCTCCTCTATTCTCTCTCTCTCTCCCTCCCCTCTCTCTCTCTCTTTCATTCTCTCTCTCTCTCTCTCTCTCTCCCTCCCCTCTCTCTCTCTCTTTCATTCTCTCTCTCTCTCTCCATCTCTCGGTCTCTCTCATCGTTTCTCATCATGAATCACTCCTCTCTTGTCTTTTGCTTTTTTCTTCATCCTCCCTTTTTTCTTTCCTGCTCTCTCTCATCACTCCCTTTTTATCCACTTGCTTTCCCCTTCTCTTCTCTATCTTCCCTATATTTCTCTTCTTTTATGTCTATCCCCCCCTCCTCTTTTCACCCTTTTTACCTCTCCCTCCTCCTCTTTTCTTCCTCTGCTCCCTCCNCCCCCCCTCCTCTTTTCACCCTTTTTACCTCTCCCTCCTCCTCTTTTCTTCCTCTGCTCCCTCCATCTCTTTTTTCAGTTCCCACTCCTCTTTCTCCCATCCGTCTCCTGTGGTATTCATCTCCATTCTTCTCCCATCTTCTCCTCCACATTTGTTTTCTCTCCTCTCTCCTCCTCTTCTTCCCACCCTCACCCCTCCTTCATTTTCTCATCTCTCTTCCCTCCATCTCCATCCTGTCCTACCTTCCCTTCTTTCCTCATTTCTTCTTTCCTTCCTTGTCATCTCCTCCCCCTTCTTCATTCATTTCTTTCTCCTCCCTCCTTTATCTTACTTTCATCCCTCTTCCTTTCCCTCTCCTTCGCTCTCACGTTTTACTTCCTAAATCCTCTCCTCCCCTCTTCATCCCTCTTTCATGTCCTCACTCTTTCATTTATCTACTTTCCTTCCTTCCTGTCCTCCTCTCTTTCTCTTTTGACCTTCTATCATCCCTCCATCATCCCTTTACATTCATACTCCTCCCTGTCTTCCTCTTAGTTTCCTGTCTCCTCATCCCTCTTTTACTGCATTTATCTTCACTCTTTTGCTCTCCACTTCCTTTTCTTCTACCCCTCCTCCCTTTCTCTTTCATCTCCTCTTTTCTCCTCCCTCCTTCTTAGTCCCTCAACCACTTCATCGCTCTAGCTCCTTATAATGTTTCTCCTTTCCTCTTTCTTTTTTCATTTTCCTTCCACATGCCTGTCCTCTTTACCCTCTTTTCCTTCACTCCTTTCTTCCTCCTCCTCCTCCTCCTCTTTTTTTTCCCTCACTCCACCAGAGAGTGAAAAATGAAACATCGTCGTCTCGTCACGTATCAAAAAATATTTTTCCCGGCAAATTGTTTAAGAAGAAGAGAGTGTGTGACAATGGAGAGAGCGTGAAGAAGCGGAGAGAGGGAGGGATGGAGGGAGGAAGGAGAGAAAATCATTTTGCTATGAAGTCGCTCGGCTGCCTCAGAGATCGATTGCTGTGCGGAGCTCCTGACAGGTGTAATTGTGAGGGCGTCATCTGTTCTTGTTTGCACAAAATACATTTTTTTCCTCTCCCTCTTTTCTTTTCGTGTTTTTTTTCTGACGGTAGAGACGTGGCGCGCGGCGTCGCCGTCACCGACGCCTAATCTTCCCGCCATCATCCCATTCTTGCGCTTGCCACCGGACAAATCCCCTGTTATTTGAACAGATGGTCGGAAATCCATTCTGGTGATAAGTTGCCTCTAGTTAGCATTTAGATTACCTGCAAAAATGGAACAATTTACTACTCTGCCTCCCAGCATCACCTCCTCCTCCTCCTCCTCCTCCTCCCTGCTTCACCAACAACACCCCACCCCCCACGCCCCTCCACACCTGCCACCTTTGGGCCCCTCCCTTCACCACCATGTCATCTTCTGCCCTGTTTGTAAAGAATTATGGCTAAATTTGATGAGTGTGTTAAAGAGTTAGTGAGGAGAGAGAGAGAGAGAGAGAGAGAGAGAGAGGAGGGAGGAGGGGGAGAGAAGGAGGGAGCGAGGAGAGAGAGAGGAGATAGACGGACAAAGTAAGAAAAGGAAAAGAGAGGAAAAAGAGGCAAGAAGAGAAAGTTGGGGAAGGAGATGAGGATGAACGGAGGGAAAGAGGATGGAAAGAGATGGAAGTGATATTAAGGAGAAGGCAAGGAGGTAACAGGAAGGAAGGAAAGAAGGAAGGAAGAAGCAATGAGGAGAGAATACACAGATAAAGAGAACATTTAGGTGAAAGGAAAGGGAATAGGAAAGGAGGCAAGGAGGAAACAAGAGAGGGAAGAACTTTATAGAAACAATGAAACAAAGGAGAAAAGATGAAAATTCTTTCCTTTTTGCTTTCTTTCCTCTCCCTCTCTTTGATTTTCTCTCTCTATCTATTTGAAAGTGTTTCCTACAATTTAAACAACTTAAAGAAAGAAAATGGTTTGAAAAAGTGGATCATCATGTATGTTCCATGCGTGTGTGTGTGTGTGTGTAGTTAGATTTTGTGTGTGTGTGGTTAGATTTTGCGTGTGTGTGTTTAACCTTAATAAATTCCACCTCTGATGATCAAGTCAAACGATGCTATTGAAGGTGGAAACACGTTCAGATGAACATGTATTCAGCTTAGTGTGTGCTTGTATGTTATCAGCATGTTGCTCCATTCTCTTGTTCAGTATCTTCTTCACATCATGTGAAGCAGCATGTGGTTTTCCACACGTGATTCAGCTTCTGCTGTCATAGTTTTCTTCTTCATGGATCAAATGATGCTATGACAGGAAAGGATCCACATTCATCTTTGTTACTCTGATTTACTTTGATAGGAAACTACTTCCTGTTTGGAGTTTCTGTCTGACCAATCAGCAGAGAGAGTGTTGTCACATGACTTTAGCTGAGTGATTTTGGTTTGATTGGATGTTTTTCTGTGTGAAACTGAACCAAACCAACAATTTAGTTCCTGATTCAGACCAGAACAAACGATCTGCAGATCTGAAATCATCCTGTATTTGGCACCTCACATGGATGGATGGCTGCCTGTGTTGTTGTTAGCATGTTTGGCTCTCAGTCCAGACATGTTGATAATTCCCAGTAAACTCGCTGTCTACTTGTGATGTGTAGCTGGTTGCCATGGTAACTCCTGTGGTCGCTGTATGGAACCCTCGTTGTCGGGGCGACCGCAAAAGGTAAAGGCTCCATACGGTGTCGAGGTCACATCCATCATGGCTGCACCACATTCATACAAAACACAGGAAGAAGATTCTGGAAATGAAAGCCTGACCTCTGAAGTCTCTCACACACACACACACACGCGCGTGCACACACACACACACACACACACACACACACACCACATGGCGACTTTATCGAGCTTCCTGTTTCTTGCTGAACTCCCACAATCCTTCAGTCTCCACACAACAGGAAATTAAAGGAGCGTGGCGTGGCGCCCTGAGCGCTCCGCGTTTTGATTTGTGCGAGCCGCTATCGCTAATGAAAATCAGCGCAGCGCTCCGGACAACCNGCTCCGCGTTTTGATTTGTGCGAGCCGCTATCGCTAATGAAAATCAGCGCAGCGCTCCGGACAACCAGCGGCACGCTGATAGAGCCGCACGCTTGTTCAGGACACACAACAAAACGCCGAGTCCAACAAGTGAGCCTGTAATCACCCGGTGGGAGGAGGGGGAGGGGCACACACACACACACACAGATGTATATATACGTTGAAATGTAGAAAATGAATCCTGGATGTTTATGAACAAACGCACACACACACACACACACACACACAGACTGAAATCAAGAAAGTAAATGGTCAGTCTGGAGGTCAGAGAGAGGAAGAGGAGGAGGAGGAGGAAGACATATCACATTCTCCCTTTTTGATTGTCCTCCATTTTTCATTTTTTTAATCACCTTTTGAGTCTTTTGCTTTTATCTCTTTTCTCTCGTCTTCTCTCTCTCTCTCTCTCTCACACACACACCCTCTGTCTCTGTCTGTCCCTCTCTCTCTCTCTCTCTCTCTCTCT
>VXCM01006541.1:15886-49844 GCA_014773175.1 Lucifuga dentata | reverse complement strand
CTCTCTCTCTCTCTCTCTCTCTCTCTCTCTCTCTCTCTCTCTCTCTCTCTCCCCCGTCTCTCTGTCTAAACATCTCATCCTCTCTTATTATTTCTGTCAGTATTTAGTGAGCGGCATTCAGACAAGGTCATGGAGCAATTTCTGTGTGTGTGTGTGTGTGTGTGTGTGTGTGTGTGTGTGTGTGTGTGTGTGTGTGTATCTCTATGCTTGTTCTCACTCATCCAGGCACTTAGCCAAGAGAGTACGTCTTGATCCTGCACTCAGCTGTGTTTGTGTGTGTGTGCGCGTGTGTGTGTGTGTGCCCATGTGTGTGTGTGTGTGCCCGTGTGTGTGTGTGTGAGATGTTCATTTCATTCTGATCAAGGAGAAATCGTGGAGAATCGATGCCAAAAAGCAAAGTTTCTGTTCTGTCAGATGTAAATGTTCCATAAGGTCGCAGCCTTTTCCGCGTTGCTTGAAATGTGATCTTACAACATGCATGCGTTATCTGGATAACCGTGTACAAGCACCTTCCACATGTTTTCTCGTTTGCTGAATGCTTCATTGTGATTGGATCTCAGCAGGTGGGTTTTACCTTAAAGCCCGTGAAGACGATCTTCATGCTTTGGTAAAATAACATAACTTTTTTGTTCGCACTTCCTGATTTAAAGCAGCTTTATCAATGAGAGTGGGAGGAGCTAGGAAGACGAGGTGGGATCACGGTTTCAACTTGTGGGTGGAGTTTATTCCAGTTGAATGTTTTACGTGTACACCTGGATCGTTGTGACACACATCATGCTAACAGAGCGGTACCAATACATCCTGCAGCTGTATTAGCATGTTTTCCATGTCTGGATCACGTGTCGGAGCGTCTGGGTCTGCGGCTGTCCTGGACCAAGACTGAGATCCAGGCTTTCAATGACTTCCTGGACTCAGCCGTCAGCAGCGTGTCTGTATGTGGGGAGAACGTCGGACTCGTTGAGAGATTCACCTGAGCAGTGACGTCCATGTCTCTGGGAGCTCGTCCTCTGAGGTTTAGAGACGTCTGAGGTCTGTGGGGTCATGGGGTCGCTGGACAGGGCTACGGCACTGCTGATATCTCTGCAAGAAGACGAAGGTCCAAGTCTTTAGAGTCCTGGTCCTCCTGGTCTTACTTTATGGATGTGAGACCTGGATGCGAACCAGCGACTTGAGAGGAGGACAGGATGTCTTCAGTCCTCGTCTCAACGAGCGATTGTTCCAGGAAGCCCGGATGAGATGATAACAGCAGTTGCAACACTACAGCCATGTGGCGTGTTTTCCTGAGGACGACCCCAGAAACCGGACCAGTGAGGGGACGCCACAGAACACCTGCTGCAGCTGATGGACAGGTACCTCCGTCAGACAGGGATGGACCACCAGGATAGCTGCCAACCAGGACCCGGGGCATTTCTGTCGCATGGTGGATGCAGCAACACGCAGCCCAGTGCATGCTCCTGACCTGACCTGATAACGTGTCGAGATACAGATCATGTGACATATTACATGTAAGCATATTAACTTAAAGAATTTATATGTGTAGAAATTGGTGTGGGCCTCATAATTTACCTGTTTCAGAGTGTAGATATGAACATGAAAATACATCCAAACGTGCTTTATGTTTGACTGGTCACCATGGAAACCAGTTCCTATGTGCTTATTTGGTCTTTTTTTGAAGAAAGAAACAAATTGATTGGACGATTCAAGAAGTTGATGGACACAAAAAATGTCAAAGTTTTGTTTGATTTGGTTAAATTTATTAAGAAGATATTGTGCAGTTTTTAATTTCTGATAATTGATTTTTTATGTTTGTGTAGAGTTTTTGATTTCTGATAATTGATTTTTATATTTGTGTAGAGTTTTTGATTTCTGATAATTGATTTTTATATTTGCGTAGAGTTTTTGATTTCTGATAATTGATTTTTATATTTGTGTAGTTTTTGATTTCTGATAATTGATTTTTATATTTGTGTAGTTTTTGATTTCTGATAATTGATTTTGATATTTGCGTAGAGTTTTTGAGTTTTAATAATTGATTTTGATATTTGCGTAGAGTTTTTGATTTCTGATAATTGATTTTTATGTTTGCGTAGAGTTTTTGATTTCTGATAATTGATTTTTATAATTGCGTAGAGTTTTTGATTTTTGATAATTGATTTTTATATTTGTGTAGTTTTTGATTTCTGATAATTGATTTTTATATTTGCATAGAGTTTTTGATTTCTGATAATTGATTTTTATGTTTGTGTAGAGTTTTTGATTTCTGATAATTGATTTTTGTATTTGCGTAGAGTTTTTGATTTCTGATAATTGATTTTTATATTTTGATTTCTGATAATTGATTTTTATATTTGCGTAGAGTTTTAGGTTTCTTGTTTTGTTTGTTTGCTTGTTGTTGCTTGTTTGAGGTTTTTTTTTTGAGTCGCTGCCTGAAGCATCTGCTTCACGTGACGACTGGCCGGGTGTGCTGAGGCGTGAAAGGGCGGATCATTTTCACTCCTCCATCAAACTCTTTTCACTTCCTGTCACCGTGTTCTCGCTCCATGACAGAAGTGAAAGTGAAACTGTGTGCTGTTATCTCCATTTATAATTGAGGAGAGAACAGATTAATAACCCTCCCCTCCTGTCATTTTCCGTGTTTATGATAAATGATGTTGAGATTACAAAGATACACACACACACACACACACACACTACCCCACTATGACAGATTTTGTCATAGAGAAGAGGCTTTGGGTTTCTAGAAAGGTGTAATCATGGTGGACTCGTGGTGAGGTCTCAGACCAAGTCGAACAGGCAGTGGCTGGATGAACCATATCATGGCCTTTTTGAGCCACGCTGTCATGGCAACCCCAGGTGTCATTCATTTGCATAGCATAGGGACTGAGAGGGGGCGTCGACCTGAATGACAGAGTTCAGGATGAGCAGAAACAGGAAGTGGTTTTGTCTTTCTTGTGTGTACACACCGCTCCAAAGTGTGGAATCACTCATGATTTTCACACGGAATCCATCTTTCCAGTCATGTAAAACCAGTCTGTTAGCATTATACAGGTTTAAAATAATCAGCAAGAAGCTGTAAAAAAACAAGACGTTTTATTGAAATAGTCCAGAATCCTGACATGAGTTTTAGATGATTCCAGATTCACGTAGAGAAGCTGTATGTGTTCCAGAGATTATTAGGAAATTCTAGATTATTCCCTGATGCTGTAGAAACTGATGCTGAATATTTACAAAGCAGAGATTAAATCTCACTAAAATACAGTTATTTATCATTTAAACACTTTAAAATACTAAATAAAACAACTTAAAATACACTTAGGTGTTTGATTCATGTAAAAAAAAAAACACTATTATTGAATAAAATAGCAAGAACTAATTAAATGACACATGATTCTAAATGTTTGGGCGGTAGTGTGTTTTGTTTTGTGTATGTGTGTGTTTTGTGTGTGTGTGTGTGTTTTGTACATGTGTGTGATGTTCTAATGAAATCATACTGACTTAGAAAAGCAAAACGTTCATCGAAAGCAGACATGATCAGATTTACCTCTGAGCATCGGCATCACCTGTTTATGTTGATGTGTGTGTGTGCGTGTGTGTGTGTGTGCGTGTGTGTGCGTGCATGTGCATGTTTGTGTGTGTGCTGAAAGCACAAAAACACCGTTTGCCACATGTAGGGTAATAATTTCAGAACAGGCGTTTATTCACACACAAACTCTCTTTCTGTCTCTCTCACACACACACACACACACACACACACACATACACACTGAAGACGNAACTCTCTTTCTGTCTCTCTCACACACACACACACACACACACACACACATACACACTGAAGACGTGAACAACACAGCGATGCGGCAGCGCGTGGAGTAAGCGTGTCTGATTGACATTAATATTTATGGGCTGCTTTGCAAAGAGAAACATTGATAAGCTGCCGGTTTGAATATTAACGCTGACTTCATTTAAAACATTAAAGTAAAAATACTGAAGGAGGGGGGAGGGACCAAAGGTTTGTGTGTGTGNGTGTGTGTGTGTGTGTGTGTGTGTGTGTGTGTGTGTGTGTGTATCATTAAATTCAGAATTCCAAAGTCGGAAACTTGGGAACACACACTTTGCCTGAATCTGATAAACAGCAACAACAGATTAACTTCAAACATGTATGTAGCTTTTCTTCATGTAGATCCTCTGTAGATGTTTAAACATTTACACGCATCATGCATGTCAATCCATGTTTTTCAGAGCAGAAGCACCAGATCGCGTTTAGATCAGAACTTTCCGATCTAACGGATCCTGGTTCTCTTGTTGTTCCGTGTTGCCCAGAAACTTCTTCCTGTTTGGATTTTCTTTGTCCCGCCCCCTGATGTTTCTGACCAATCAGCAGAGGGATTGTTCTCACTTGACTTTTGCTGGTTCTCTAAAAACATTTCCAGGTGAAACCACACGGAACCAAAACCTCATTTAAACGTACAGCATAAAACATGTTAATAGCAGCTATTTCTTGCATAAATCCTTGGCATGGATCTGGTTTATTTTCCGCAGGTTTGGCAGTTTGTTGTGACTTCCTGTTTGGTTGTAAATGACCTTGACCGTGTCGCCTTCAGGATCGACTCTGTTTTCCTGCTGTTTTACTTCTTTACGTGTAATGAAATTCACACATACACTAAAGGCGTGATTAGCATATATATTGTATTGACACAGAAGCAATATGTTCTCTCTCTCTCTCTCTCTCTCTGTTGTTCTTTCTTTATCTCTCTGTCTTTTCCTCTCTTTCATTTCTCTCTCTATTCCGTCTTTATTCATGACCCCCCCCGTTCCTGTCACTTTGAAGTTGCGTCGTGCTGTTTTCTGTCATGTTTTATCAGCAGAACACGGAGCGTTCGACACGTTGCTGCGATTATGTACAGTAAAACACATCAACACAGAAAATTTAATATTAATAATACTAATAAAACATAGATTTGTCTTTTTGTTTAGCGTGTTCTGGCTCCTTAGGCGTGTGTTTAGTGCTTACAGTGCGAACAGGTCCAGGTCTTGTAGAGTCTGAAGCCTGGCTCGTGCGTCACGTGGCGTGGACATGAACACAGACGTGTCCGTAACGGACCGTCTGCTCGTCCTGACGTTCATGCGTCTCGTGCGTTCATGACGACGGCGCACTTCAACAGCGGCTGTGGTTTGCTCGTCGGCTCAAAACGTGATTTATGTACGTTGTATGAAAACTGAGTCAGGTCAGCTGGATTCAAGTTTTTAATCCTTAAACGCTTTCATAGTTACCATAGTTACCATAGTTACTGGAGGTATAACATCATTCTGACTGACGAAGCCGTTTGGATGGATGATGAAACATACTTTGACACCATAGCAAACTACTTCCTGTTTGGACTTTCTTTCTGACCAATCAGCAGAGAGGGTGTTGTCACATGACTTTAGGTGATAGATTTTGGTTTGATTGGATGTTTTTCTGTGAAACTGAATCAAACCAACAATTTAGTTCCTGATTCAGACCAGAACAAACGATCTGCAGATCTGAAAACAGCCTGAAGTTATTTTTAATGTTCTGTCTTTTAGTTTAACTCCAGAGTGTTAATAACTTTAAGCAACCAGCTGTGACGAGGTCAGAGGTCAGAGGTCAAAGGCTGAAGTCAAACAGAATCTGATGATGGATTTTATGTCTTTTCTTTGTTTTAAATCTTCTTTCTTTCTTCTGTTTGCTTTTCTCCTCATTGGTTCTGGCAGAAGCATCAGTAGTTTTATTTGAGTACTTCAGTCCAGTACTGTGCTGAAGTACTAAAGTGTGTACTTTTTACTCAGTTACATTTATCTCTCTGTAGCCGTATTTTATTAAAATAGTTTTCTACATATTTATGCTTTTTTTCTTTGTGTACAATAGAAGAAAACAGAGAGAATCTGTTTCATTCATGGTGTCCATTAGTGCTGCCAGCCATTCTCACACACACACACACACACACACACACACACTCACTGTGGAAGTTACCTTGGTTACCGAATGCCTTTTTCATTGACTGTCCGTTACCATGGAAGTGAAAGGACGAGAGGAGATGAGAGGGTGATTAGAGAAGAGGAGAGGAAAAGAGAAGAAAAGAGGAGAGGAGAGGAAAAGAGGAGAGGAGAAGAAAAGAGGAGAAGAGAGGAGAGGAGAAAAGAGGAGAAGAAAGCAGCTTTAAGTAACCTTCAGTGTCTGAATCTGAACCTGTTTTTACTCTGAATAATTAGACTGTGCAGCCACACACACACACACACACACACACTCTGTCTCCCTCTCTCTTTCTCTCTTTTCCCATGTCAGTATGGTTTTTATCAAAGAGAAGCTGATTTTGTAGATCAGATAACATGACTTGGTCCAACACAGAGAACACACACACATCCACACACACACACACACACACACACACACAGAGACAGAGAGAAAACACGCAGCTGCAATTCACATGCATAAATCTAGTAATGCATAAATGCATGCATAATCTATGGAGAAGACCATTCCACCAGTGTGTGTGTGTGTGTGTGTGTGTGTGTGTGTGTGTGTTAGATGTCTAATTGTTGAACAGTGTGTTGGTTCTGATCCACGGCAGCAGTGTGTCTTCTTTCACGTTTCACCAGGAAATAAACTACACACACACACACACACACACACACACACACANTCTCTCTCTCTGTCTCTCTCTCTCTACTCATAATAAAACTAAAGGAAGTTTTTTTTTTGTTTTTGAATCAAATTAGAAACAGAATAAATATTATCAATGTTTTTTTAACCATTCTTTCTCAGATTTCTATTAAAATATTTATATTAATAATAATAATTTATATTTCTATTAAAATATTTATTTTTTTTCTTTATTTCTCTTAATAATTTTAAGCTGTGTTAAATGGCCTCCTGGTGTTTTTGATTGTTCATCCTTTTTCTCCTCCTCCTCCTCCTCCTCCTCCTCGTCCTCTCCTTTCTCTCATGCTGCACATCAGATATGACAGTGAATATTGTCCTTGTAATGGAGACTCAGGGCACTCTGTCTCTCTCAGACACACACACACACACACACACACACACACATGCACAGATACGCTGCTTAATGAAATGCAGCCGTTTACACACGCTTCACTCCGACACGCAAACAGCCCGTGGTGTTATTTGACATGCTGACCCTGCGAGGTTGGACCATTTCTCTCTCATCCTGTCAGACGAGCTGCAGGGTGAAAAACGCCTGTTTACCTCTCTGTTGTTTCCGTTCGCTCAGACTCGGGTTCGTTTCCTCTCTTGGTTCAGCTCTTTCGTCCACGTCTGAACACAAAGATCACACAAACTCCATGATCTAAACATGATCCACATGAATTCTGAACCAACTCCAGATCAGTCTATTGATCTATTGATTGATTGATCTAGAACTAGACAGGTTTGTGTGTCATTAATCATTAATCACAACTGCAGTAGTTTGTTTTATATGAGGCGCTTCTCAGTTATCAACTATTCAAAACCATGAAACACGACAAACATAAAACAAACTTTACTGCCGTTAAACTCTGATGATCAAATCAAAGATGCTGTTAAAGGTGGAAACACGTCAATGTTAGCTAACATGTGTTCAGATGAACACGTGTTCAGGTTAGCATATGCTTGTATGTTCATTCTGCTGTTCAGTGTGTGAAGGCAGCACGTCTTCTTCATATCATGTGAAGCAGCATGTGGTTTTCCACACGTGATTCAGCTTCTGCTGTCATAGTTTTCTTCTTCATGGATCAAATGATGCTATGACAGGAAAGGATCCACATTCATCTTTGTTACTCTGATTTACTTTGATAGAAACTACTTCCTGTTTGGAGTTTCTGTCTGACCAATCAGCAGAGAGAGTGTTGTCACATGACTTTAGCTGATAGATTTTGGTTTGATTGGATGTTTTTCTGTGAAACTGAACCAAACCAACAATTTAGTTCCTGTTTCAGACCAGAACAAACGATCTGCAGATCTGATTCAGACCAGAACAAACGATCTGCAGATCTTTCGTGATAATGTTACCCAATGAAGTTGCCCAGTTTATGTAGATCAGGTGTTACATCATCATCTCTTGACGTACAGGATCGTGCTGTTTTTAAATCATAATCCACATTCTAAAGTCCAGATTGTTCTTTCATGTAAACGGCGTCACACATGTCTTTAAGGGCGTAAATGGCTTAAATTCAGCCGTCCAGCTACTCATCGTACAAATAGAATACTCCCGTGTTTGTGTGGAATCACAGTGGTAAACTGAGGAATAAACACATTATCAATCATTCTGTATCATATTCATTCGTATCCTCGCTGACTGGATCAACTTTAGTAAATGTTTTATTTTGGAAATTAAACTTCATTTTTCTTCCTGTCACTCTGGTGACATGCAGTGTTTTTCCCGTTTTTGCGGTGAATGAAATTTCCATATCTGCACATCTCTGCGGATTTCTCTGCTTTTCAGATGTTCTCCATCCCACAAAAAATCAGCTTTCAGTCGTCGACAAAGGAAAGTCACCCCCCTCTGTCGTCCCAAAATAACACGCTACGACTTCCTGTGTGTCTTTAAACCATGTTTTAGTTTTGCCCTTCAACTGGGACTTCAATCCCAAACTCTGATGTGGCTTTTCTAGATGTTTGCCCTGGAAACTTCAGTCCAAGATTTATTCCCTTTTCAACACGCTGACGTCTGGATGGAGACGATGTTTTTCACTTCTCCTTGACTGTGAAAGATCAGGAGATGAAGAGAGGAGCGGGAGAGAGAGAGAGAGAGGGAGAGATGGGAAGATAGAAGAAAGGGAGGATAAACTGGAGAAAACAAACGACGAGAATGTGAATTTTAAAACTTTTATTGACTTCCACAACTTAAAAATTCTCTCAGAAAACAGACGGAAGAGCAATGGAGAGAGAGAGATGGAGGAAAAAAGAGGAGAGAAAGGGGGAGAGAGGAAAAGAGATAATGGACGGGGTTATTTCATCAAGTCCTCCAATGAGAACGCCGGGTAAATGCTTCTGATTGGCCGAGATCTGAAGGGCATAGCGACCGCGTACGACACCTCGGTGAATTATAGCTTACGAGCGTCACTCTATCCATCATTTAAAGACGTACACACACTCCCAGATACTACATGAACACACACACACACACACACACACACACACACACGAATGGAGAAATGACAAATCTGTCTTTTTTTTAAAATGTAAATTAATCGTTTTTCCCACTTTAAGCCAAATGGTTGCGTCAGTCGTCGTGTTTTAGTTTATTTAAATCGGTTCCTCAGCTGCAGTTTGTCTCATTTAACCCAACTTTCACCTCCACCTTAGCATATTTAGCATGTTTTTTATTTTTTATTTTTTATATTTTTTATTTACTCACAATGTTTATATTTTGATATTTCTCCCATCTGATGCGAACTACAAAAAATGCTGTGCTTTCCGTACAGCTCAATGTGTTTTTGTTTTTTTTTTTTGTATCGGGAAAGAGCGGACGAAACGTGGTTAATCAACGCAGCATGCTAACAATTTAGCCCTTCATTCGGACCAGAGCAAACGATCTATAAATCTGGCTCAGACCAGAGCAAACGATTTACAGGTCTGATTCAGAGCAGAACAAGCAATCTGCAGATCTGAAAGGGAGCTGAGCCTGAAGGTGAACCCCGAAATTTACCAGTAAATCGAAGTCCCAACCCTCAGCTGTGGCCGTGCGCTTTAGGTGGTTACAGAAAGAAAGAGGTCATGGATCCAAACGGACGGGATTATTTTTCTTCATCAGGAGGAGCTCAGAGGAGAACCGCTGCTCCTTCGCTGGTTCAGCGTCTGAGCAGGACGGATGCCTCCATGGTGAGGTGCGACACTGGAGGGATTATCGATCTCATCCGGTCTGGGAATATTTTGGCATTCCCGTGGGAAGAACGTAGCACGTGGCTAGTTAGCTAGCTACTCCACTTAGCCTGCTGCCTGTATAAGACGTGATAATGGAAGAATGTGACGCATTTTGTTATTAGGTGATGAATTCTTTATCATGCCTCAGATACAGGAGAGAGAGAGAGAGAGAGAGGAGTTTAATGTCTCTCTGTCTGATCCAGTAAATCCAGCAGACTGCTGAGCTCAGACAGAGATCACAACACTGTCTGTCAACCTCCATCTCTCTCTCTCTCTCTCTCTCTCTCTCTCTCTCTCTCTCTCTCTCTCTCTGGCTTTCTGGGCATCAACCATCTCCTTTCTTTTATTCATTCTTTTTCTCTCTCTCTCTTGGATTCGCTCAATTTTTCTTTCCCTTACTTTTTCTCTGAGCACAAAATCTCTCTCTCTCTCTCTCTCTCTCTCTCTCTCTCTCTTTCTCTCTCTCTGTCACACATCACTGTTCACACAGATCCTCTGGCAACTCACAATACACTCCATCTCTCTTTCTCTCTCATGCGCACACACACACACACAAATATACACACACAAATATACACAAGCACTAATACACATGGAATACTCACTTTCTGCTGTCTTTCTCATTCTGTTTGTCTCGCCTCTCTTTCTCTCTCTCTCTCACACACACACACATGCACACACACACATTGAGTGACAGGCCTGGCTCTGCGCAGCTCTTTGACATTCACTTTGTGTCAGTATGAAAACACAGAGAGGATGAAGAGCCTCAGCTGGAGAATACAGCAGCTTTACCCTGCACACACACACACACACACACACACACACACACACACACACACACACAATAGAACGTTTTGACTGCAGCAGCCGTTTGTCAGTAGAGTTACTTTACATGTGAAGAGATTCATGCACAGGTTGAAGAGAAAACTGATTTTTCCTGACCTGAAATTGAACCTTGAATGCACCGCTGAGTGTTTCCTGTTTGTCTGATCGCTAACGAGTCACAAACCTGAAGAGTCACACCTGACAGCATCTGATAGGTGTGTGTGTGTGTGTGTGTGTGTGTGTGTGTGTGTGTGAGGAAGATGAGATGGGAATCGGAGAGAGATCAAAGATTAATCAGCAGACATGAATGATGCTTTCTCTCTTTTCTCTTTCTCCCTCTTTCTGTGTGCCTCTTTGTCTTTCTCTGTCACTCTCTTTATTCATCTCTCATTCCACCTCTTGTTCTCTCCCCCTTTTTCTCTCTCTCTCTCTCCCTGTCTCTCTTTCTCTCTCCCCTCTCCTTCTCCTCTCTCTCTCTCTCTCTCTCTCTCTCTCTCTCTCTCTCGTTTACTACTTCCTGCTGTGATGTCTGACAGGACAGAATTGAGCTGCAGAGTGAAAATAGAGAATCTCTTGTTTTCTTTCACCTCCTGCTTTGTTCTCCTTCTCCCTCCGTCTCTTTCTGTCTTTACATCTTTTTCTGTCTTTACATCTTTTTCCTCTCCTCCCCTCTCCTCTCCTCTCCTTCCCTCCCCTTCCCTCTCCTCTCCTCTCCTCTCTTCTCCTCTCTCCTCTCCTCGTTTCTCCTCTTGTTTCTCCTCTCCTCCTCTCCTCTCCTCTCCTTCCCTCTCCTCCCCTTTCCTCTCTTCTCCTCTCCTCTCTCCTCTCTCCTCTCCTCTCGTTTCTCCTTCCTCTCCTCTCCTTCCCTCCCCTTCCCTCTCCTCCTCTCTCCTCTCCTCTTGTTTCTCCCCTCCTCCTCTCCTCTCCTCTCCTTCCCTCCCCTTTCCTCTCCTCTCCTCTCCTCTCCTCTCCTCTCCTCTCTCCTCTCCTCTCGTTTCTCCTCTCCTCCTCCTCCTCCTCTCCGGATGTCAGAATAACCTTTCGCCCGGACATGAGGAGCGTTTGATTCGTCTTATCTCGCTGCTGACACGCCGCTCTCAGGCTGTTTCAGCTCCTGGCGTGACGCCGCGGACATCAAACGCACCGTGAGAGGTTCAGGCGTTCTCTGAGTGACTCTTTAGATACCAGAGACAAAGTCAGGGCTTCTCTGCTGATGTCAGAGTTAAGCTGCTTTACCTTCGTCTTCCTCATCTTCCTCAGCAGCTAAAAAACACAACTGTAATGAAATTATTTAAATTTAAAAACTTTATTCGTCTGTCTGAAACGTTACACTCCCATGCTGCCGATAATTACTAACAGATCAGCTGCATTTATGACCAGAACTTTTAACTGCTGAATTTTGTTCATTAGCTGTTTTTCCATGTAACAACATAGGGGGGTTGATTGATAAATTCTGCGCTTGTGTGTGTGTTCATAGAGGATAGATGAAAGGGAGGTAGGTAAAGAGAGAAAAAAATAGAAGAACTAATAGAAATGTGGGAAGGAGTGGTGGAAGAAATTGATAGAGAGAAAAGAGCAAGTGTGTGTGTGTGTGTGTGTGTTTGTGTGTCTGTCCCTTCATGCTTTCATGCACAGATTTATTGTACTCAAGTGTGTGCATAATTTGTACATGTGCAGAGCCACCTGAGCTTGTCCTTTTATGCTTGTGAGTGAGTGTGTGTGTGTGTGTGTGTGTGTGTGTGTGTGTGTGTGTGTGTTCTTCCTGTAAATGTCAGGCAGCTGTCCTCAGCATTTGACAGCTAAGAAATCAGCAGTAAATCAGGCTGGTAGCCGAGCTAAAGAGGTGATTAATAAACATGTCATCTGCCTGTGTGTGTGTGTGTGTGTGTGTTTGTGTGTACATGTGCTTGCAAGTGTGTGTGCGTGCGTATACGTGTGTGTGTGTGTGTGTGTCTGACCCCCTGCAGACCTTATTCACTCCTTGAGAGAAAGTGGTAGGTAAAAGAAGTGATGGATAAAAAGATGGTGACCATCAGAAGAGCGGATTGTTAGAAACTGGGTACAGGTTTAATGCTTATGAAGGTTGACTGATAAGTTCTGAGCCCATTGTAGAAAGGTCAAACTGAGAGGATCTTACATTTATTTTCCAACATATTCATCCCCAACTGGACACTCCTCTCCCTAAATCCTCCACAACTGGAGGATTGCTGTCAGTAACTGAAACCAAAGGGACTTCAACAAAACCCGTATTCATGTTCTGTAAGAGGGAAAAGTCTGCGGTGCTAACTTTTATTCAGAACACGTCATACACAACACAACCAATATCAAAAATTTAATAAATAGATAATTGGGGTATTAATGTAACTAGTATAAATAGAGATATTAAAAATTAGTTCTGGAACTTGTAAATTAACATCACTGAACTCAAGTGAAAAACATCTCAGGAATTATATTTTTCACAAATACTATAGGTCATGCTCAGAATTTATCAATCAACCCATATAATCTGTACTCTGCATGCCACTGAGCAATTTGACAGCAGCTCAGATGACCAGCAGGTTCTCTGAAGAACCTTCATTCCGTACCAGGTTCCTGGAAGAACCATCAGAGTTTATGAATGTTAAAAATGGAGTTCCTCAGGGAACCTATAGGGAACATCTATATCTATATATATAAATATACTTGATACATTTGTTTTGATATACTTTGATATACACTTTTGATATACTTTGTTATACACTTTCATAAGTATATTTATCTTTTCAGCTGTGTAAATATAATTTAAATAGATGTGTACAAAGTTGTTTTTACTCTTTTTTTATACTTTATACTTATGCACTAAGGGAGAAGCACCTGTAATTTCATTATATGTTACGTATAATGACAATAAAGCTATTCTAACCTTTTCAGATCCTCAGGAGTTTTATTACTCCCACAAAAATATTACAGCCTGCTCATTTTCTTTTATATCAGGCTCAGAACTTATCAGTCAACCCTTGTACATCATAGTGGTGCTGCTTTAAAGGGCCATACCAGTGGTTTTGCATGTTTTAGCCCAAAAAATACAAGCTGCATACATGTTATATATCTGCCAATCATTTTCTAAAATATCCTACTGGAGCAGTAAATATTGGAATTGTTTTTTCTACCTTTCAGACTGGCATTTCTTCCAGTACACTATAAAAATCAAGTTGTAGATACTTGATACTTGTCAAAATTACTTAATTTAATCCTACAGGTGAAAATGTATTTCTCTGCCATGAAATATCATCCCAGGAAAACATGGCTTTTACCTAGAAATTAAAAATGGCTGTCCCTTCTACATTCAGACGTACATGTTAGCAGGCCAAACATTTAAATTTACGGTGGGTGTATCACCTGAACATTTCATTTTAAAAGATTTGGGGATTTAACAAAACACAAAAACTAAAATACGATTTTATGTTTTGGAAAACAGTAACATGTATGTGTCTTGCATTTATTGGACTTAAACATGCAAAACCATCAGTATGGTCCTTTAATTGTCTCACAAGGTCATGTTAACAAAATGTTTTTCTATGAGAACATGGTTACATGGTTTTCATGTCAATGTTGCAGCTCATGCTCATTTCCTGATTTGTTTGGCTCAGAACTTATCAGTCAAGGCTTGTTTATTTACAGGAACAGAAAATATATCTTAGAGGGCAAAGAGCCGTCATCTTTCTGTTTGGTGTGTTTCTGTCGTTCTTCTGTTGTTTGGAGGATTTCAGGATAGGTTTGATCCGTGGATTTGTCTCCGGTGGGACGTGAGCCGTGTGCTGCCTTTGGGCTGCAAACAGGAAGCAAAGCGTGTTGGATGAGACACGAGCAGCAGCTTTCTCTGTGTCATTGTTAAAATAAGAGACGCCGGAGCGTCGCCCTTCATCACACTTAACGCCGCGACCGCGGTGCTCGCTAATGGAAGTTCATCCATTTGGAATGACAGAATCCATTACGGCCGCATGCTGCCGCACGCGCCGGATTTATTCTCCGTATTTACTGATTATGTGTGGAAACTACAGTCAGCCGCATGTTCCCATGATTAACTCCACAAAGGCTGAATCCCGGAAGTTTAAAGGAAAAACAAAAACCAGGAAGAAGGAATAATTCTGGCAGCCTGTCTGGAAAACTAAGCTACAGCAGCTAACAGCAGCTTTTAAAGTAAAAACCGCCGTCATCGGGATATAATCATGGAATTTTTTAAGTCACCATTTTCCAATATTTTCCCACTTTTACTGAATTATTTTTAAGTATCTGAATACAAAAAAAAAACATTAAAAAACAGATTCATCTCATCAGTCTCATTTCTACAAACCATATTCAAATCAAGTTTTCTCAAAAAAATTTTCATTCTAAAAAAAAAAACAAAACAGCAAAAAGTCGAAAAAGNAGTTTTCTCAAAAAAATTTTCATTCTAAAAAAAAAAACAAAACAGCAAAAAGTCGAAAAAGTATGAAGAACTATAACAATTTTCTTCTTGATTCTAGAAGATTCCAGAAAGAGAAACAAATATTGTTTGGCTAATAAATAGGTCTGGGGAAGTTAACGCATTAATTTTTACGATTAACGTGGACTGTTTAATGCATTAAAAAAAATTAACGCTATTAACACATCCATTTTTCACTTCCTGAGGCTAAGCTAATGTTTTCATTTTCCCTCCACTTCCTGTGGCTAACATTACATGCTCATGTTAATCATGGAGAAGGAAAAAGATCAGACTTTTAGATGTAAAGTTCTGATTTAAAAAGTTAGCGGTGGCTCTTGTTAACTTTAAAAAGTTAGCGATGGCTCTTGTTAACTTTAAAAAGTTAGCGATGGCTCTTGTTAACTTTAAAAAGTTAGCGATGGCTCTTGTTAATTTTAAAAAGTTAGCGATAGCTCTTGTTAAACCAGACAAACTCAGTAGCGTGTCATTTTAACTTTATTCATCAAAAACATAGAAACAACGGAGAGAATTTCACAGCCTTTTAGCCTTTAGCTTTGCTGCGTTGCTGCGTGATACATTCAAGCTAACGCTAACTAACTCACACAAAGAGGATGCAGTCTTTTCAGAATAAGATGAACTTCCTCTTGAACAAAGTCATATTTTCAGAATAAGATGATTTCCCTTACAACAAGAACATGTCAGTCTAGTTCCTTTGCATTAATTCTACATTAATTTGGTGATTAACTGTTTGATTACAAGTTTAAAAGTTTCTGAGGTTAATCGAGAAAATTGTACAACTAATTAAATTTTTTAATTGTTTTACAGGCATTCTAATAAATAATGTTTTGCAGAGTTATTTTTGTGTCAACCAACACGTTCAGGTGGTGACATCCTCATTTGGTAAATTATTTTGTTTAGATTTAAATTAAGATAAGATGAGATAAACTTTATTGATCCTATGAAGGGAAATTAAGGGACAAAAATTACAAGAAGTATTGAAAATATACCGGCTTTTAAAAAAAAAAAAAAACACGCTTTTCCTCCATCTCTTCAGTGCTTGTTGTTGTTTTTCCAATTTTTATTTAAAATGGCGCTTTGACCGGCGCGTCATTTCGTGCTGCATTCCTGTTGGTTGGTTATTCGTAGGTCGTAACAGCAGTCAGATTGTGAGATTTTCATCCTAAATTTTTGATACCATCGGAATTTTGTCGCAGGCGATCTTTGCTCACAAGACCGTTAAATCATTCGTCTTTGAATTGACCTCGCAGTGCGACTTATGGGACCGCCATTTTGGAGTCATGATCAAAAGATATCGCCACATCGTTTCTTTCACGTTTGTTATTTTTCATCTCGTCCAGCATCGCCGAGTCTTTACCGGGCTTTAAAGTGAGGGGTTGATGTGTGTGTGTGTGTGTGTGTGTGTGTGTGTGTGTGTGTGTGTGTGTGTGTGTGAGACCTGATTCATTCACTCACAGCAGAAAATGCGACAGAGAGAAGACAGACCATCAGGAAGCCGCAGCTTCTGATGAACAGTAATGTCAGTAATATTTAATCTAAAAACTCCCAGAACATTAAATATTAGACTTTGTGTAAAATTTGTCCTATCATTCATTTTCCTGCTGCGACAGAATCTTCATTTCATCTTCATCGTATTTAAGCAGACGACAGCAGATCAGAGAGCATTTAGAAAAGAGACAGAAAACCTCAATACAAATCACGTCTAAACACATTTAAAACCAGCGAGGAGAGACGAGAAATTCTCATTTCAAAGAGCTTTGCAGCTGTTTGAGTTCAGACATCGTTATCAGCTTCAGATTTAATGTGCGGAGGATGAAAAACAAAACCTGTGAAATGGAAAGATGATGAAACTGATTCATCTGGGCTCACAAATAAATACCAGCTAATAAAAAATGTAATTACACTACATTTATTTTAAACGACACGATCAACGCAGCAGAACAACACACACTTCCTGTCTGTCTCTGGTTCTTCTCGGTTATTCTGGATGAATTCTGCTGAATTTGGTGCCGCAAACACATGATGCATCAAAATGTGGCGCTTCCTGTTGTTTATGTTGTTGAAAGTCAGTAACTGGTTGCTAGGTTGTCTTCCATGCAGAAAAAAACATAGCAATCAGCGTCAACATACGTGTTCTAACCTATAATGATGATGTAACCAGCTAACATAACCTCGCAACCACTTTCTGATATCCTTTCAACCACCCTGAACATCCTAGCAAGCACTTTGCAAACCCCAGGCAATATAGTAACCACCTAGTGACACCCTAGGTGGTTACCAGCCCCTCAATAGTAAAACCCTGCAGACCAACCAATGGTTGCTAGTAACATGCTAGCAACCAAGCATTTGAAGACTTATAGTAACAGTCTGGCAACTACCTAGCAACCACCTAACATCCCTGTATCCATACAGTAACACCATATTTCCACTAACCTGTATCACCATAGCAACCTTGTTCTGACAGCAACCACCCCAAACCCCCCATCGGCCATCTAGTTACCCTACAGTCTCATAGAAACACCCTATACATGACCCAGCAACGCCCTAACAACCACCCGCATCGCCTTAGCAACCGCTGAAGAACCACCTTCAAACGCCCGAGCAGGCACTTTAAATACTTAACAAAAAAAGTCCTGATTGACTTTACTGCTGTGTCTTTTTACAGCTCACACACACACACACACACACACACACACACACACACACACACACACACACACACNACGCTCTCTCTCTCTCTCTCTCTCTCTCTCTTTTTGCTCATGAAGCAGCAAAACAAGTCGTTAAACCTGAACCAAGACATCTACACTGTGTGTGTGTGTATGTGTGTGTGTGTGTGTGTGTGTGTGTGATACAGATTTAACCGTGTTCTAGTTGTGTTAGAACATTCTCATGAGCAGCTGACTGAGCAGTTACAGGTGGGAAACATGGGGCAGGTGTGTGTGTGCGTACGTGCGTGTGTGCGTGTGTGTGCGTACGTGCGTGTGTGCGTGTGTGTGTGCGTGTGCGTGTGTGTGTGTGGGCTGTGCTTGCTAAACTGACACATTTTCAATCACACAGTTTATTTCGGGGAAATTGTAGAAAAAGAGGGAAAAGGGCAGATTTCTGCGGCTCTCTGGGCTACAACAGGACAAGCCAGGATTAGTTTTTCACTTTGTGTGTGTGTGTGTGTGTGTGTGTGTGTATTATCAGACAATGCCCTGGNTGCGTGTGTGTGTGTGGGCTGTGCTTGCTAAACTGACACATTTTCAATCACACAGTTTATTTCGGGGAAATTGTAGAAAAAGAGGGAAAAGGGCAGATTTCTGCGGCTCTCTGGGCTACAACAGGACAAGCCAGGATTAGTTTTTCACTTTGTGTGTGTGTGTGTGTGTGTGTGTGTGTATTATCAGACAATGCCCTGGTAGCCAATTTGTAATATATAGTCTGCCTTGAAAAATGGTCCAGATCTCTCCTTCGCTGTCTGCAATTTAGCTCTGACGGCGTTCTGCAGAACCCATTGTGCTGCCTCCCACCGCTGCCATTTTGGCCTGATGGAGNTCTGCCTTGAAAAATGGTCCAGATCTCTCCTTCGCTGTCTGCAATTTAGCTCTGACGGCGTTCTGCAGAACCCATTGTGCTGCCTCCCACCGCTGCCATTTTGGCCTGATGGAGTGTGTGTTTGTAGTTGTGTGTGTGTGTGTGTTTGTGTCAGAATTTGTTTATGTGCATCTCAGTATGCATTTACCCACAAGTCTTTCTTTTTGTGCGTGTTGGCGTGCGTGAACCGACAGCTTGCTTATATTCCGTTTATTGAATTTCTGCCTGAGTGTGTGTGTGTGTGCATGTGTGTGTGCGTGTCCGTATTCATCCTGTTTATTTAATGTGTGTGTGTGAGACTGTTTGAGTCGCTTTGTGCTGTACTCCACTTTCCAAAATGACAGCAAGTTACCTCAAGGCATCAATCTGGAACAAACCGATAGATAGCAGAGAGAGAGGGAGGGATGGAGGGATGGAGGGATGGGATGGAGGAAGCATTTAAGGACAGGAGGAGGAGGGAGGGGAAGACACGGACAGAAAATGGGAAAATTTAAGGAGGAATCATGCAAAAAAAAGAGTGGAGTAAAGATGTAAAGAGAATGACAAAGAAACAGAAATTACAGGAAAGATGGAGGGAAAGAGGAAGTAAAGATACATAGAAATCAGTGACAAGAAAGAGAGATGGAGGAAAAGAGGGAACGATGGAGGAATATTCAAGGAGAGGAGATTGAGGGGAAGAACAGTTAGATAAGAGAAAACATGGAAAAATAGAGAGGAAAAGGAGAAAGAGGGATGGGATGATTTAAAGGACCATACTGGTGATTTATTTTGCATCTTTAAGCTCATTAAATACAACCTGCATATATGTACCATATGCTACTGACAGTAACATAACAGGGGCTAAAAATGGAAAACCACTGGTATGGTCCTTTACAGACAGGAGAAAATAGAGCAAAGACAGCCAAAAAAAACCAAAAAAAAAACCGTTCTGATATGATCTCCCCGTGATCAGAATTAGTGTAAATATGACATGGCTGGTGAGGGCCGATGCAGCAACAAGCCATTTGAACCAATTAAAGCCAATTAAGGAGTAGAAAAGACAAACGAAGGTCGTTAAGACTCGTCCTGCCTTTCATCATCTCATGTCTTCATGTCTTTTGATGGGTTGCTGAGGTTTTCAGAGGGATGAAAGAAGAATAGAAGGTGGAGGAGGATGAGAGAGGAGAGGGTGGAGGTCTAGAAAGAAAAAGAGGAAAGGAGCTGCTGGTCAGTTTTAGTTTCTCTCCACAAACGTGCCTCAGATATTGAATATTTGTGGGATTTCTGCAGCAGCTGCAGGTCACGTGTTCAAGCCTGAACTCTGACTGCATCATGTCTGTCTCGTTAGATCATTCTAATGAGAAAAAAAAACGATCATTCTGTTGATTTACTCGTTTTAATTCCAAAGGTTTCACTTACGGTGTGTTCAGATCTGCAGATCGTTTGCTCTGGTCTGAATCAGGAACTAAATTGATTCAGTTTCACACAGAAAAACATCCAGTCAAACCAAAATCTATCAGCTAAAGTCATGTGACAGCACTCTCTCTGCTGATTGGTCAGAAATGTCTGGGGGGGCGGAGAAAGGAAATCAAACCAGGAAGTAGTTTCCTATGGTGGTCAAATTAAATGAACAAAGATGAATGTGGATCTTTTCCTGGTCATAGCATCATTTTTACCAAAAGTCTGCAGCTAAAATCTCCATTTGTTTCCTCCAGTATTTCATTTACTCTGATTTATATCTGAAGATGGAAGCTTAGAAGTTGATTTTGTTGTATTTTCTTGAAATCAGGTTTTCTGTCTAATCATGATGGTGAAAATCATGACATAAAATCATTGCTGAGTTGATTATTCCTGCGTGGACTCGGACTCGGCGTCTCGTTGTGTAATCACAGAAGTACTCTGACCTCCGCCGAGAACAAACCTTATCTTTATTTCTCTCTTCTTTTTATCGTTTTTTTTTTTTTTTTTNTTTTTTTTTTTTTTTTTTATTTTCTCCCTCGACAGTGGCGATATGTTTCCCAGTCATGCATCAACAGATCAAATCTAAAAGCAATACAATCTCTGGACTTACATCTGGCTGCTTTAATTTGAAAGCGACTCTCTGGTTTTAAAAGTGGAATAAGTTATGGCGGTGGCGGCGGCGGCGGTGGCGGTGCTTCACCCTCTGACAAGAACAATAGCGGCCGGCTCGCCTCAGAAAGCCGTGTTTTACAACAATACCCGTCCGCAAAGCAAGACCGACAATGTCAATGGTTTTACGGCGCGCTACACCGTGCGGCTAATGTTCTCCTCCGAGCCAGCATCGCTCCGCTGCCTCTCTCTCTCTCTGTCTCTCTCTCTCTCTCCTTCCGCCTCCTATTTTCTCTTCCCTCTCCGCTCGATCCCTCGCTCCGTATGAAAAATCCATCCCGGCATGCTTTTTGACAGCCTGTCTTTGGCGGCTGTGTAAAAAACTAATAATTCACTGCATAGACAGTCACTTTGGGCCGCTTTGTGTTTTCTGTTCGACTCCGTGTCGCTTCGGTTTCAGCCGGCAGCATTTAGCTCCTCAAACCCCCAGCCTGCACTTTTTACTTATTTATCGGAGTGTTTCTGAAGTGGAGACGTGCCGCGGCGGCAGATACGCCTCCAAACTCAGCAGCAGGTTTTATTTGGGTTTTCTGATAAAGCAGAAGGTTTTCTGTAAGGACTGAGGCCGTGCAGCTTTTTGTCTGGTTGAAGTTCGCGTTTGTTTCTTCAAACTAAATGCAGCAACAGATTTGAAGATGATCTTGTTTGGTGTTGCTTCTTACCTGGTAGCTGCAGATGAAAACTGACTATATCCACCAACGCTAATAAGAGGCTGCAGGTCCAAGCTGAGTCCCAGGAAACCCGTCCCACCTCCGCCGACGCCGTCTTTCACTTTGGAGCCGATGTTCTGTCAAAACCTGCATCCATGCTGAGAATTTCATCCCCAGCAGATCATAGACGTAATCCAAGACAATATTTATTCTTTTGACTTTTATCAAATGGTGAAATTCAATACTCCACTTTAATTTATACATTATTTCTCAGGCCTGAGGAGGATTTCATGAACAAAACTCACCGTGTCACACAAACATAACCCGTCACGGCTCAGAGTTTCTCTGGGTTCGTTCGGTTTACGCAGAAAAACATAAATAACTGGAGGAATGTTAGCTTAACTCGTGTCCAGGAGCGGAGGGGTAGGACGTTAGCTTAACTCGTGTGAAGGATAGGATGCTAATGTTGTGGGTTTTTCTCTCCCTCGTGTTTTGTGACATGATTGTGTTGCTCGAACCCTCACACTTTAGTTTTTATGTTCCATGACGCAGCAAGAAACTTCTAAAAGAACTCAGATCTGCTCCAACCGTAAAACGTTTAAATCAAAGCTTTTCTCTGTAGTGCGTGAGTTAGCATTAGCAGCAGCAGCTAGTTAAGTAGCTAGGTTAGCTTCATGAATTTACTCAGAATAGAACAGGAAAACTTGAGTTAGCATTAGCAGCAGCAGCTAGTTAAGTAGCTAGGTTAGCTTCATGAATTTACTCAGAATAGAACAGGAAAACTTGAGTTAGCATTTTATCCGATCTTATTTTATCTTCTTGTTTGTTTTTATTTTTTATTTTACTCCTTGGTGTCTTTTAAATGTTTTTTGTAGAATTGAATAATTATTTTTTTAAAACTTCATTTTGCCTCTCATATCTGCTTCGACCAGCTCTCTGCCTTTTATTTCTACACTATATGGCAACCAATCGTAAAAGAACTAGGAATCAAGTGACCTGACAATAGGAAGGTCAAAGGTCAACCTCATTCTTGGTTGCCTGTCAGTCGAGTCGCTGCACTAGAAAACTCTGGAAACAAGTTGATTTAAAAATGAAGGAAATGACTTGATGAGATGAATTTTTTCAGTGTTTCTTCTCCTTCTCTTCCTCCCTTATGTCTCCTTCATCATCTCCTCCTCTTCTTCATCTTCTCCCCTCCTTCATTGTCTCCTCCTCTCCTTCGTTGTCTCCTCCTTCTGTTCCTCTCTCATGTCTGCATCACTGTCTCCTCCTCCTCCTTCTCCTCCTCTCCCTCTCTCGTCTCCTTCATACTCTCCTCCACTCCTTCGTCTCCTCCTCTCCTTCATTGTCTCCTCTCCTTTGTTGTCTCCTCCTCTTCCTCTCTCGTCTCCATCGTCTCCTTCTCTCCCTCATTGTCTCCTTCTCTTCCTCACTTATGTCTCCTTGATAGTCTCCTCCTCTCCTTCATTGTCACCTCCTTCTCTTCCTCTCTCGTATCTCCTTCATTGTCTCCTTCTTTCTCTCTCATTTCCTTCATCATCTCCTCCTCTCCTTCATTGTCTCCTCCTTCTCTTCCTCCATTATGTCTCCTTCATAGTCTCCTCCTCTCCTTTATCGTCTCCTCCTCTCCTTCCTTGTCTCCTCTTTCTCTTCCTCTCTTATGTCTCCTTCATCATCTCCTCCTCTCCTTCATCGTCTCCTCCTCTCCTTCCTCTCTTACATCTCCTACATCGTCTCCTCCTCTCCTCCTTTCTGCTTCTTCTCCTGCTCCATGTGATCTCTGAGGTTAAAGGTCACGTGTTTTGTGTTTCACAGTGACCCCTACTGGGAGCGGCCGGCTAATGCAGGCAGCTGCTCCGCCGCCCGGCCCAAGACGCTTCACCTGGCCGGCCAGCAGCATACCTCCTCGCCATGGTAACGTGTGGTAGAGGTGTTCATAGTNTTTTTTTTTTTTTTTTTTTTTTTTTTTTTTTTTTTTTTTTTTTTTTTTTTTTTTTTTTTTTTTTGAGGTTGTTTGTACTTAAAGGACCATATCGGTGGTTTTTGCATGTTTGAGCCCAGTAAATGCTCACATACGTGTTACGTTACTGACAACCGTTTTCCAAAATATTAAATTATGAGAGTTTGCTGTTATTCTGCTAAATCTCCTAATCGTTAAAAATGAGAAGTTCAGGTGATACAAACACCTTAAAATTCAGTGTTTTACCTGCTGACATTTACGCGTGATTGTATAAAGCACGGTTGTTTTTAATTTGTCAGTGAAAGCCGTCTTCTCCTGGGACTATATTTCCTGGCGGAGACATACGTTTTCTTCCATGTCAGATCAGTAATTGAACAGACGTTTGGTTCTCTGTGATGATTATTTATCTCAGCATGTTTTTAGTCTCTAAAGTTGATTTTAATAGCGTACCAGAATGAACTGAAACCAGCGGTGGTCTGGAAGGTAGGAAAAACANAAAGTTGATTTTAATAGCGTACCAGAATGAACTGAAACCAGCGGTGGTCTGGAAGGTAGGAAAAACAATTCTACAATTTACTGCTAAAGTAGTATAAATAGGAAAGTGGCTGTCAGTAACGTAACGTGTGTGCAGGTTGTACTTATTGGGCTCAAACATGTAAAATCACCAGCATGCTCCTTTAAGTGAAAGTAAACAAGCAGATCTTGCTAAGCGTTAGCGGTTAGCGTGTGCTTGTATGTTGTCAGCTTGTTGCTCTGTTCTCCTGTTCAGCGTGTGAAGTCTTCACATCATGTGAAGCAACATGTGGTTTTCCACGTCTTCTCTCTCTCTCTCTCTCTCTCTCTCTCTCTCTTCCTCCCTTCAAATGTTTNTTGTGTGTGTGTGTGTGTGTGTGTGTGTGTGTGTGTGTGTGTGTGTGTGTGTGTGTGTGTGTGCAGTGGGGGGTGGATTACTGTACCGCAGAATAAAGGAGGGATTTGTGTCGGAGTCAGGCGAGGAGCTGAAAGGAGACGGCGGTTAATAGCTATTATAGGACGAGCTTAACAGCACACACACACACACACACACACACACACACACACACTGCACTGATTTACACTGTATCTGCAGGTGTGTGTTGGATTTGTGTGTTTTATATGTGTGGGTATGCTTCTCTTTGTGGGTGTAAATCTCATGTTAAGTGTGTGTGTGTGTGTGTGTGTGTGTGTGTGTGTGTGTGTGTGTGTGTGTCTGGGAGGTGAAATTGAGATAAATGGTGGAGGAGTTGGGTGGCCACAGAGACCCTTGATATACACTCCACCTGTCTACTTTGCTTAGAGGTGTGTGTGTGTGTGTGTCTGTGTGTCTGTGTGTGTGTGTGTGTCTGTGTGTCTGTGTGTGTGTGTGTGTGTGTGTGTATGCGCATGTGTGACCATCCAAGTACATTTAAGTTATCCTTGGGATTTCGTTATAGATTGTTTGTGTGACTTTTGTGTGTATTTCTGGCAGAATTTTATGTGTGTGTGTATTTATGTGCATATCTGTACGTGAGCACCATTACTGTGTGTGTGTGTGTGTGTGTGTGTGTGTGTATCAAAGTGGTTGTAAACTAAAAGAGACAGATGTACCAGGGAGAGCTCGCTCACACACCACACACACACACACACACACAAGCTGATGCTATTCAAGAGGGACATTAGGGAGGTTGGGAGAGAGAGAGAGAGAGAGAGAGAGAGAGAGAGAGAAAGAGAGAGAGGTAGAGAGAGGTATAGATGAAGTTTAGAGCTCAGAGCAGCTCTCTCTTTTTATCTTCCTTTCTTCATCTCTTCCTCTTGTCTTTCTTTTCCTAATTCCATCACCTCTCTATCTCTCACCCACATCTCATCTCTCTCTCTCTCTCTCTCTCTCTCTCTCTCTCCCCTCCTGTTTTCCCTCTCTCTCTGTACTCCTTTCCTTCCTCCCTCCTCTTCCTCTCTTATCTGTCATCCACTTATTTGTTGCCATGGGAATCATTTAGGCAGCTGGTACCTTCAGTGTATGTGTGTGTGTGTGTGTGTGTGTGTGTGTGTGTGTGTGTGTGTGTAAAGAAGCAGCTGTTAGCTTTGCAACAGAACAGAGATCCCTCCTTCCTTCCTTCCTTCCTTCCTGTCATTTGTCTTCCTTCCTTCCTTCCTTCTTTCCTTCCTTCTTTCCTGCCTTCCTTCCTTCCTTCCTTCCTGTTATTTGTCTTCCTTCCTTCCTTCCTTCCTTCCTTCCTTCCTGTTATTTGTCTTCCTTCCTTCCTTCCTTCCTTCCTGCCATTCGTCTTCCTTCCTTTCTTTCTTCCTTTATTCCTTCCTTCCTTGCTTGTTTCCTTTCTTCTTTTGTCCATCTTTCCTTCTTTTTCACCCTTTCCTTTCTTCCAACCTTTTTTCCTTCCTTAGTTCCTGCTTCCTCTCTTCTTTGCTTCATCTTTCGGAGATTGTTTTTTCTCCACTTCCTCTGTTTCTCCTCTATTCTCTCTCTCTCTCTCTCTCTCTCCCTCCTTCCTGATGACAGAGGTGTGATGCGTTCAGATCTTGTCGTTTTTTTCTCTTTCGTCGCTCCAGTCTTCTCCTGGCGTGTCGCTGACTTTGTTCCAACTTTTCCTCTTTGATGCCGCTCTCTTTCTCTCACCTTGCCTTTCTTTTCCGACCTACTTTCTCCTGTTTTTATTTTTTCACTCTGTAAAAGTCATAGAAATTCTTTTTTCCGCGTTGTCTTTTTTTTGGGGGGGGGGGGNGGGATTTTTTCCGAGAGAGCACCTGGAATTTAATTATTTAATCTTTTATTTTTTTTCTTCATTTTATCATCTGCCTCAGTCTTTGTCTGCCAGGAAACATGTTAATAATGGATTGTATAGATTTATAGAGGCTGTGTGTGTGTGTGTGTGTGTGTGTGTGTGTGTGTGTGAGGATCGTTTGAAGTTGTGTGGTGCAGAAGCATCGATCCCTCAGCTCTTCATCATTAATACCAACAGTCAGAAAGTTTAAATGTAAATAAAAATTCAAAAATCATCATTTATCTTCAAAGAAAGAAAAAATCAGAAGCTAATGTGAAACTTAAACTCATTTTTTCTCGTCTAAACAGGCAGACGGAGCGTTTTGAACCTGATCTGCACTTTCAATCAATCTATTGATGTATTGATCAATTAACAGCAGAGATGGTTTGTCTGAAATACTCCTAGTTTCAATTTAAAGTAGCTTAAATATCATAGTTAAAGGACCATACTGGCCGTTTTGCACGTTTGAGCCTAATATATTCAATATTCATACATGTTACGTTACTGACAATCATTTCCCAAAGCATACCACTGGAAGGGTGAATTAAAAATGTTTTTCCTACCTTCCAGACCTCCATTGGTTTCAGTTCATTCTGCTATTAAAATCAACTTGTTGATACTGTAAACGTTCTTGGGATAGGTAATCCATCATCACCAACAAGACGTGTATTCAGGTTTTTTTAGAAGTTATGTAATTTTAGCGTTTAAGGAATGAGGAGAGTCGCCAGGTGAGGAAATATACCTGGAAGTATCTTATTCCACTTTTAAATCCATTTTCGTTTGTCTTGAGTGAAGAGTTTTATTGAAGTTTGACTTTTAGACTGCGGAGGGATCATCTGGTTATAGATTTTTAGTTTTAACGTGACAACATGCGTGTTTCTCGCTCTGTCTGGAAAAAGATTCTGCTGGAAGCCCGTTTGTCTTTAGAGGATGACTTCATAAATGATGGATTTTTTTTCTCACATTAAAACCCCTCCAGCATCGTTGGAAAGTTGGAAAGATGTTACACTGAAAATAAAGAACTTCAGCGCCTCTGAGCTCAAGTGTTCTACACGGAGCTCAGAACTTTTCAATCAACCCTTTTATATCTCTCCCTCGTTTTTTAATTTTATTTTTTTCCTCCAGCCTGAGGTTTCAGCAACGTTCCTCCAAACTCATATTCTTCTCTCCTTATTCTCCGGTTTACATTTCTCCAGACGCTGAAGCCTGTCAGTAAACGCCACACCGCGTTACTCCTCCTCCTCCTCCTCCTGCTCGTCCCTCGCTTCCTGTCACACGGGATCAGCGTGAGCCGCCGCTAACTCATCTCTGACACGTGATGTCAACACGTGTCGAGGCATCGTCCCAAAACTCTGTTAAAAGTGACAAATCTGGTTTTTTCTCTTTTCACCAGCAGTGTTTTTTCTCTCTCGCTCCTCGCCACGAATCCCTCGCCTCGTTGGACGGTTACCCACCTGTGGCGCTGCACAATCACAGCAAACACACGCTTTCTTCTGGCTCGGCGCGGCTCAGAGTTTTATTTATTTGTGGGGTTTTGTTTACCGTGAGCAGATTTGACTCTCACGCTGTTTTCACCTGTCTGCCGCTCGCTGTAGCCTGCGGCCATTTTCCAGCATCGCCCGCTTGTTACCGCGGCGAGGTTTCCCCCCGAGGAAGACGGAGAGCCAGAGAGACGCCATGCACATAAAATAAACCCGCTGCTCTCCTCCATTATGGCACCTCGATGTGTTTTAGACTTTCATTTTATTTTTTAACAGCACTGAGGGGAGTTTTTTTTTTTTTTTTTNTTTTTTTTTTTTTTTTTTGTATTGTTGTTTTTCTGGTGTAAAAAGTGAGATGAAGAAACGTGATGAAGACTCACAGGATTTTATTCACATTTCTGCAACAAATCAGCCTTTAATCCACATTTACGTATTTTATCATCACGTGTTCGTAATCAGCTTTTCTTGTTGTGCTGCACGTGAAGAGAAAATCTCATATGTTGCACTAAATGAAGTTTAATCTCATGGTTTTGGTTTCGTAACATGGATTATTTCATATTTTCTCTTTTGTCCTTAAAAAGGCTTTATTTTCATTCTGACAATGATTTGTTAGAATTAAACTCAGGTGGTTGCTATGGTGTTGGTGGTGGAAATGGAGGTGTTGCTAGGTGGTTGCTAAGGTGTTGTTTGGTTTTTCATGTTGTGGTGGTTATGATGGCTGTTAGAGCTGTTAGTAAGTGATTTCTGTGGTGTTCACGTTGCTTGCTAGGTGGTCGCTATGGTGTTGGTGGTGGAAATGGAGGTGTTGCTAGGTGGTTGCTAAGGTGTTGTTTGGTTTTTCATGTTGTGGTGGTTATGATGGCTGTTAGAGCTGTTGGTAAGTGATTTCTATGGTGTTTACGTTGCTTGCTAGGTGGTCGCTATGGTGTTGGTGGTGGAAATGGAGGTGTTGCTAGGTAGTTGCTAAGGTGTTGCTAGGTTTTTCCTGTGGTGGTTATGATGGCTGTTAGGCTGTTGGTAAATGGTTTCTGTGGTGTTCATGGTGCTTGCTAGGTAGTTGCTATGGTGTTGATGGTAGAAATGGAGATGTTGCTAGGTGGTCGCTAAGGTGCTGCTAGGTTTTTCCTGTTGTGATTATGATGGCTGTTAGATTGTTGGTAAGTGGTTTCTATGGTGTTCACAGGATGCTTTCTAGGTTTTTCCTGTGGTGGTTATGGTGGCTGTTATGTAAGTTGGTAAGTTGCTAGCACCTACTTGCTAGTAACCTAGCAAGTAGGTTGCTATGGTGTTTGTAGTCTTGCTAGGTGGTTGCTATGGTGTTGGTGGTGGAAGTTCACATGTCTGCGGTTGCTGTGGCTTTCTTGATGGATGCTAAGTTATGAAGTTAATGGTGGCTGCTAGGGTGTTGGGAGGTTCTCGTTATTGTGTTCATAGTTATTAGGCAGTTTCTGTGGTATTGTTGGTGGTTTCTATTCTACGCTGTTTTGTCCTTAAAAAAGTCAAACAACAGGTTTTACTTTCATTCTAACAATAATCAGAATTTATTCCAAGTGGTTGCTATGGTGATCATAGTGGTTGTTAGTATGTTTACCATGTGTAAATGGTAGAAGCTGAGATGTTACTATGTGGTTGCTAAAATGCTTATGGTGGCTGCTTGGGTGTTGCTTGATGGCAGTCATAATGATTGTTAGTGTCTTGTTAGGTGGTCGCTCTTTGATATTTTCTGCAGTCTTGTCATTTAAAGTCTTAAAACAGGTTTTAATTTTATTCTAATATTATGTGCTAATTAAACTCAGTCATTAACATTATTGTCATTAAAAGTTCTCAGATCTTCTCAGTGAGAATTCTTTCTTGCTTAAACAGTCATTAAAATAATTAAGCTCAAATCTGAAAGCTGTTATTTTATTCCATAAAGACTCGTGTCGACAAGCAGACCCAGTAAAATCTTTTTAATAAGTCCGCCTACATGTCAAGGAGTTTTACATTTTCAATTAGTGCAGATTTATTAAAAAATGTTGCTGTGTGAGAGCTGGGGGGGGGTTCTGTATTTTCTGTATTTTTGAAGAAAAAAGATCAAAGGTAAATGAAGTTGAGTGTGATGTGAGATTTCGAAGCCCCGAGCATTTACGAGTCTTTTAATATGGCGATGAACATGATTTTTAATCATGTTCATCGCCGTGTGTGTGTGTGTGTGTGNTGTGTGTGTGTGTGTGTGTGTGTGTGTGTGTGTGTGTGTGTGTGTGTGTTAATTATACACATATAGCTGTATGTGTGTATTGGTGTGTGTTTCTGTATATACACAACATCTGGATCGAGTGTGAATAGGTGGATGCTATGTTGTTTTTGATGTTTAGCATTGCTAGGTGTTTGCTATGGTGTTCAAGGTAGATGCTGGGGTGATGGTAGGTGGTTGCTATAGTGTTCATAATGGTTTCTAGCATGTTTTTAGGTGTTTGCTATGGTTTTGTGTTTTCTAAGGTGTTGCGAGGTGGTTGCTATGGTGCTCAAGGTAGATGCTGGAGCGATGGTAGATGGTTGTTAAAGTGTTTGTAGTTGTCGCTAGTGTGTTGCTATGTGGTCACTATGGCATTGGTGGTGGCAGCTGAGGTTTTGCTAGGTTTTTGCTATGTTGGTAGGTGCTTGCTATAGTATTCATTGTGGTTTCTAGCATGTTTCTAGGTGTTTGCTATGGTTTTGTGTGGTTTTTAAGGTGTTGCTCAGTGGTTGCTATGGTGTTCTGGATGGTTCTTTAAATTGCTGGGATGAAGGGTATTTTCCATCATTCCTATGAGTCCAGAAATGCTGTTTTTTAATTTTTATGTTTTTTTTTTTTTTTTTTTNTTTTTTTTTTTTTTTTTTTTTGTGTGTGTGTTTGTTTTTTAGAATGTTGGTTGGATCAGGAAGTGAATCTGACCAAGTTACATGTTTTTATGTGATACGTGTCACTAAAGAACACGTTTACGCTGCAATAACAAGCAACATTTTATTAATAACTGTAGTGCTGCGTTACTGCAGCTATGCATATGGGCTGAATGTTACTGTGTGTGTGTGTGTGTGTGTGTGTAATTATCCAGCTGTTGGCTGTCTCAGCAACTTGATTGACAGACAACAGCGGCTGCACTTTTATTTATGAGCTTCTTTGCTTCACATTTCAGCCATAATTAATAGACTCACACATGCCTGCAAGGTTTATGTGAAATATTAACAAGATCAGATTAAACACACACATACACACACACACACACACACACACACACACACACACACACACACACACACACTTACACTTTAAAGGTAAAGCTTGTTGTAGACGGAGATGGAGGGATGAAAGAAGAGTGAGGGTAGAGACAAACAGATGGTGGATGGAAGGACACAATGTGATGGAGAGAGAGGGAGGGAGAGTAAAAGATAGATACAAGGAAAGATAGCAGTAGTTATTAGCAGTAGTTACTCCTGTTACTACTGTTACATAGTAACAGTAGTAACAGGAGTACTTGTAGAAGTGGTTGTAGTAGTCGTTTTTTTTTTTTTTTTTTTTACCTGTTGTAGTTACAGTCATTATTATGGAAGTAACAGTGCTACTGGCCGAAGTAGTACTGCTGGCTGAAGTAGTACTACTAGTTACTGGTGGCTGGAGTAGTATTGTTATAGTACCAGATGTATTTGCATTATTTATAGTAGCAGCAGGACTTGAAGTGTTTGTATTAGGAAAAGTTGGAGGAGCAGATGTAGGAGGAGTCACTCCGAAGGACACACACACACACACACACACACAGAAGCACACCTGGTGTGTGTGTGTGTGTTACCTCTCAGGTCTGAGCTCAAAGCTGTATGAATAAACATGAATGTCTGTCCACATCCATTCTATTCTATTCTATTCTATTCTATTCTATCTTGTCTGTCTCTGTGTTTGTGATTTTCCATCTTAAAAATTCATTTCTCGTGCACTCGTGTTTGTTTTGGTGTGTACTGGTGTGTTTGTGTGAGTGGTGCATTAACGTGCTAGTTGTTAGCGTAGCGTGAGTGTAGCAGCAGCTCACCTGAGGACGTCACACCTTTGACTCAGACGTGATTCAGCGGCTGAAGCTCTGAGCTGCATCAGGTCGGCATTCCTCTAGAAGCTGCTGCAGGAAGCTGAAGAAACACGCATGATGCTTTGTATGTAGCCGTTAGCTGCAAAACGTTGAGTGAGACAGAAAAGCTGTGAGACAGTTAACAGAGAGACAGACAAAAAACATCAGAACACCAGCTGGACGGAAGCAGGAGGACGTTTACCAGAAAGTATACAGGGTTTAGAAAAGACAGACAGAGAGACAGACAGAGAGAAAGAGAGAGAGAGACAGACAGGCAGAGAGACAGAGAGACAGACAGAGAGAAAGAGAGAGAGAGAGACAGACAGGCAGAGAGACAGACAGGCAGACAGACAGACAGGCAGACAGGCAAGCAGGCAGACAGACAGAGAGACAGACAGGCAGGCAGACAGACAGGCAGACAGACAGAGAGACAGACAGACAGGCAGACAGACAGAGAGACAGGCAGACAGAGAGACAGACAGACAGACAGACAGACAGACATAGAGACAGGCAGACAGACAGAGAGGCAGACAGACAGGCTGTGGTTTTATGGAGATTTAGCTCAGATGGTTTTCTGTCTGTAGAAACAGATTAGGATAGACACGCTGAATTTAGAAACCTCTCTCTCTCCTCACTTCCTCTACCTGTCGCTCGCCCATTTCTCTCTCTCTCCTTCTATCNCGTTCCCCCTCTTCTCGGCAGGATCTCAGGCTATTTCTTCCTGTTATGGTCCACTTGCTGCACGGAAAGGATTTAGCTCACAATCCCTCCTTCAGATGGAGGAGGAGGAGGAGGAGGAGGAAGAGAGGGAGGAGGAAGAGAGGGAGGAGGAAGAGGAGGAGGAGGAGGAGGAGGAGGAAGAGGATGGGGTTAATGTAAAGGCTTTAAGGCCTCATGATTAGCAAAGTACTGGGACAGAAAACTGCATGTGAGCTTGTGATGATGTCATCACATGTTGCTGTCATATCAGCAGTAAGAAACACGCGTGTGATTTACTCTGAGCTCTGACTGCTGTTTTACGTGTTTTAGTGTGTGAAGTTCATGGTAAAATAACAGCTGATTTTTTTCAGCTGAAGAGTCTAAAAAATGAACAGAATGAAGAAGATGATTATTGTCATATTTTCTTCAGACGTTTGACATAATAATAGCATCTTAAAGGACCATACCACCCATTTTGCATGTTTGAGCCTAATATATTCAGTGTTCATACATGTTACGTTACTGACAATCATTTCTCAAAGGATAAAACTGTATTTCAGCTTTCCTGATATTTTGCTAAATCTCTTAATCTTTCAAAATCAAATATTCAAGTGATACACCCACCTTAAAAATCCATGTTTCTCCTGCTAATAGTTACACAGCCTTATGAAGTCACGGTCCTTTAAATTTTTTGCAAAATGGACGGTATGGTCCTTTAAATACCAATACACGAAAGAGCACACAAATACACACATAGGCATGTATGGAATATGTATAATTCAAACTCTCTCTCTCTCTCTCTCTCTCTCTCTCTCTCTCCCCCGCTCGCTCGCTCTGTGTGGGAACTCCCTCAGCAGGCTCAGATCACAGATGCTCTGCTGATGGGACGTCCACTTAGTTAGCACACACACACACACACACACACGTACAGTTTGACCATCACGTCTTCATTCAAGGACGAGTGTCAGACGCTCACGCACACACACACACACACACACACACACACACACAGACAGGTCCATCTGGCCAGGTGTAATGTGTGTGTGGGTCAGACAGCAGGCCGGCTGTGTTTGCTGGAAGCTTCAGCAGGTCCACCATGATTAAGAACTCAGAGAGAGAGAAGAGCTTTTCTCACTCCAGGACAAGAAATGAGTTTGTTTTTGCAGAACTTTATTCAGCCATAAAATAATAAATATGTCAGACGTTGCAGCTTTACAGGCGTGGCCTGGTTCGATCCGTGTAGTCCAGTTTGTTTCTGAAAGAAAGAAAGTGTCATGATCTGTTCTTTGGTCACTTCCTGTTTTATTTTGTAGTCTTGGTTTTTTGCTGTCTAGTTTGCTTTACTTCCGGTTTTGTTTAGTTTCCCTCCAGTTTTCTCCATCACCTGTGTTCTATCAGTTAATCATGTCTTCAGTATTTATACTACCCTGGGTTCCTTTGTTTTCTGCCAGATTGTCTTGTTT
>VXCM01006540.1:0-26571 GCA_014773175.1 Lucifuga dentata | reverse complement strand
GGATGGGAAGTAAACAGGAGAGCTGGAAGCAGAGAGGACCATGGCCAGAAATGAACCAGCCAAGAGAAAAGAGGGACAAAAGGACACAGCAGCTGGACACCACTGGGTTAGTACCAAGAGATTTGGAGTTGCTGGGGCACAAATTGAGGACAAATTGTGGGTTGGATGGGGAAGAATTTTATGGGATGACGAGCCTGTGAGTCAGGGTGGCAAAGTGTAAAACAATGAATGGAAGGTGAGGAGTGAGAGGGATGAGTGAAGACGCCAAGAGGACATAGAGGCAGGAAACAGAAGAGGTTTGGCTGAAATTCAGGCATGGGGGTGATGGNGGGGGGTTATAAATGAGGCAGAGGAGACAGATGGGACAGTTATGGTGAAAGCGAAGGGGGCAGGCCAGCTCTAGATTTGGCTTGTGTGACTGGGAGATGATGGGGACCAGCCCAGACCAGTTAAAACAGTCTGTTATGTTTTCATTAACCACAGGAGATGGTGAGCGAGGAGAGAGAGAGAGAGAGAGAGAGAGAGATTAAAATGAAAGGAATGAGGGTTCACTCCTTACACAAACACAACGAGGCATCACACGGATAAATTCATGGTGGAGTTCCAGGTCACGGCGTCCTGTAAACAGCAGCAGGATGGAATAATTAAATCTCTCATTTAGAAGAATAAATAAAAGGAAGCAGATTAATGGTGAGAAAATTTAAACTGGAATATGTAGAAATCCTCAGAGGTGATTTCCATATTCAGGGATTAAAAAGAGCCAGAACGACATTCTGCCACCTTCAAGGTTGCTGCACCCCTCCTGTTTTCCCCCCAGTTTCACCAAACATGCTTCAGACACGTGCTGCGACTACCTCCACCAAGGAGGTCATGTGATCACCAGTGTTTGATTGTTAGCAAGACATATCAAAAAGTTCAGGACAGATTTGGATTGAAGTTTGGGGATGGATAGAAAATGTCGAGCAGAAGAAGTGATTAAATTGTGGAGGTGATCGACCTGATGGTGGCGCTGTAATAAATAAACTAAGTCTTATTGAAATGTATTGATTTTATATCTTATATGGATTTCATATTATTTGTTCATGATGTATTGATTTTCAGCCTACTTGTATCATCATGACGTCATGGCTCAGAGGCTGACCTCAGCTCACCTATTTTGCCTCTCTGTGGTTTTTAGCTTTTTTAAAAATTTTTAAAGTGCTAGCCATCATTTTAAGAGGAATTTTATTTTATTACATTTATACATACACATATATATATACATATATATATATATGTATAGGTATATATATATATGCTATTTTTATTTATATGTATTATTGGTGTTGCGATATACCGGTATTGACGATAACTGTGATATTATACAATAAAATATTGATATTGTGTTAATACACATATATCATATCATATATCATATCATATATCATGTAAATAATCCAGCGCCTCAAATTATTTCCGTTTCTTTCCTAGATAGCTAGTTACAGTGTGTGGTTACTACTGCCGCGCTAAATCATGATGTATGACCTGACAGAGTGAGACGCTCTACACTAACCTGAAAAAAGTTAGCTGGGAGTTTTTTGGATTTGGTAACAAAGACAGGAAGTTGGTAGACGCCCCAGTCTGCAGGAAATGCTGATCGACAGGAACCGCTAAAGGGAGTGATACCACCAACCTGTTCACCACCTTCACCTCCATCATCCTGCAGATTTCACCACGGTAGAGACAGGAAGTAGCAGTTAGCTTGCTAGCCCTGAAACAGGAAATGTTCCATGAAGGTCTTAGTTGTGTTGTTAAAGCTAAGTTATCATGGCGTTGGACTTGACAGGATTTTCTCTCTCCTGGTTATTTGTTAGATTTGTGGATCTTTTGTTTATCAGGTCATCTGGTTCCTTTACACCATCCTTTAAGGTGGAATTGCTCTTTTTGTAGCTTTTGTACAGTTCTGGTTACAGACTCTCTCCACCTCCCTACACTCCTATTTGGAGTCTAATTCATTTGACAAAAAAGTGACAAAACACACAATAAACAGAGTTAAAGATGAATTTACTGATAGCATTTTTTTCAGATTTTCTATTGATATCATGATAATATTGTTATCATGAATTCTTTTGGCCACGATAATTGTGTAGTGAAAATCTGATATCGTGACAGCCCTACTATGTATTTTATAGTTGAGTTTTGATGTTTTTTATTATGAAGCACTTTGTGACATTTTTTTGTTGCTTGAAAATGTTTGCTGGACACGTCAGGGAGACGCCCTCACCTACACATGCTGCCACCTGCTGTCACGTCGTCCTCATGCTGCCGATATTAAAGATTTAATCAGAAGAGGATGAAGAAAAGGGGCTCGAGGAGGTGTGAAAATGCGAGGTAGAAGATTTCCACTGTCATTACACTGTCCAACGTGTGTTCGCTAAGAAATAAACTGAATGAACTCACAGCCCAGAGTCGAATGCAACTGGGAGTTCAAAGAGAGAAATCTGATTTTCTTCACTGGAACATGGATCAAAAAACAAGAAACTCCAAAAAATTAAGAGGTTACGCAACAGTTGTGTGGCCTATGTTTTTTTTATGGACAACTGGGCAGAACAGTTTTGTGTACATGAACAAGTATGCACCCCCAATTTTGAAATTTCAACGTTCTCCTTCGGACTTTTTTATCTTCAATGCGAGTTTGGGCAAATTGCTGTTATCCTTACATATGTACCTGGACAAACTGCAGCTGAGAGAATTCCAGAGAGTTCTAAATGCTGTCGTCCTGCAGATTAGCCTGTTTTATTCTCGGTGGTCTAACACGTCATCTGTCAAGACATCTTCCTACTCTTCAACAGAATGTGGACAGTCCCGCCTGCCTCACACACTTGTTCTGTGACTTGTCAATATTCCTGACACTTCTAAAGCCACATGCAGACCACCTCTTGGAAGTCCGATCACAACGTTATCCTGCCTAAATCCAGGACTGTTGTGAAGTGAGAAAACCTACCATCAAAATGATAAAAGTGTGGTCTGAGAGAGGCAAAGAGGAACTAAGACTGTTTGGTAAATCAGTATGGGACATCTTTTTGACTCGTGTAGGGATCCTCGTGAACGCACAGACACTATTTCCTCTTATATTAACGTCGTGAGGAAAGCATTATTAAAAAAATAAAACAGAATTTTCACAACTAATAAATTTTTGGTGTCAAAGCAGCTGAAATATGGTATTATTTTCCAACCATAATTTGAGAAAATCATCCATCAGTTTGAGAGTATGATTCCCCTAAAATCCTGCTTTCACACTCAAAGAATTTCTGCTAACCCTAACCTGATCCATCCTCTAATCCTACCCTGATCCATCCTCTAATCCTAACTGATCCATCCTCTAATCCTAACCTGATCCATCCTCTAATCCTGATCCATCCTCTAACCCCAACCTGATCCATCCTCTAATCCTAACCTGACCATCCTCTAATCCTAACCTGATCCATCCTCTAACCCTGATCCATCCTTTAATCCTAACCTGATCCATTCTCTAATCCTAACCTGACCCCATCCTTTAATCCTAACCTGATCCATCCTCTAATCCTAACCTGATCCATCCTCTGATCCATCCTCTAATCCTAACCTGAACCCATCCTCTAATCCTAACCTGATCCATCCTCTAATCCTAACCTGATCATCCTCTAACCTGATCCATCCTCTAATCCTAACCTGATCCATCCTCTAATCCTAACCTGATCCATTCTCTAATCCTAACCTGATCCATCCTCTAATCCTAACCTGATCCATCCTCTAACCTGATCCATCCTCTAATCCTAACGTGGTCCATTCTCTAATCCTAACCTGATCCTGAGTGAAGTGTGTGCTGCAAACTTTGCTGCATGTCATGATGATAAAGTCGTCCCAGAGAATATTCACCAGCCACCATCTTTCTCAGTGCTGCATCAGTCAGGTAGCCATGGAAATCTGGCAGGACTCTAACACTAAAGTTTTATCTGTGCACAGAGGTCCGTGTGCGAGAACAAAGCGTAAAGCTTTGAGTGTATGTGAATCTGTGTGAGCATCAGTATATATGAGTCTGAGCACAAAGTTTTAAGCCCGAGCAGAGAAAATCTGTGTGTGAGCAGAAAATCTTAGAGTGAAAGCAGGATTTTAGGGGGATCATGCTCTCACACTGATAGATGATGCTTGAATTATGGCAGGAAAACAATGCCCTACTGAAAGGATATCTTAATGAAAATAAAATGGCCTTTTGCAGTGGTGACGATGAATTACTGGATGAGAAATGGAGACTGGTCAGAGGGAAGCGCTTGAAAGCCAAAGTAGATTATGAATATAAAACAGAAGCTACACTTTTAGCAGTGTGTTAAACAGCATAATAGTGTGAGACAAGCATGGAAGGCCTAAATATATTGATGAGTACGGTTAGTAAAAACGGATGAATGTCATTTGCAAATGAGTGAAATGATTTTTATAGTTGGTTAAAGTGTGAATGACAGCATGGAGTGTGATCAGTACGCAGCAGTAGTGTCTTTAAACTCCTCAATAACATTGAAGCAGGAGGAAATTGCTAAAACTCTCAGTAAACTGAGACCAAATAAAACTGCTGGTCCAGATGGTTTGAAATCTTGGGTCCTCAAAGACTGTGCTTTCCAACTTCAAGGAGTATTTACAAAGCTGTTTCAACATCTGTTAAACTCCTACACAATGCTCAAATCTTGGAAATTTGTCATCATAAACGTGTGCTAAAAAAGTGGGACTCAAGCATGTTAACAGACTTTCAACCTCCAGCAATTACCTCTGTCCTCTGCAAAACTATGGAGTGAGTTTTAACTGCTTAGTCTGTCATTGTGACCCTCTGCAGGTTACCTATAAAACTCATACAGGTAATAATGATGCAGAACTGACTTTGCTCAATACTATTAATAAACATTTTACCCACCCTAAAGGATATGCAAGAGTTTTATTTTTGGATTTCAGTTCAGTTTTTAATTCCATGAAAAGACATTCTGCTAAGCAGGCTCAATGATCTTAATGGTTTTCTGATCTTGTGGATAACAGATTTTTGTCTGGTTGCCGTCAAGACTCTGTGTTAGTGGTAGTATTGATAGTGGTAGTATGATGGTAGTGTCTGATATTCTTCCAGGAAGCACTACCCCNCCCCCCCCCCCCCCTTCTGATTTGGCCCATGCATAAGCTCTTCAGGCTTGGTGTCAAAATGCTTCAGAATTTACAGTTTTTTTTGTTTTGTTTTTTTATTGCTATCAAGTGTTGGTCCAAACTGAAGTCACGTCATTAAAACTCTTCACACAGTCAGCAAACAGAAGTAAATGTGGACCAAAACTATGATTCATTTTTCATGCTTTTACACAAAATGCATCAATCATTTTCCAAAATCTATGAACTCTTTTTTCATTCATACTCCTCCACCTGCAGAACACCTGATATCTGCTGCACATTTTTACATGCTAACGCGCTGCTTTCAATACGGTTAAAAACACATTCAGAACAGAATGATGGCAAATTTCCTGCATATCTGCACTAAACATATAGAAATATATAGAAAATCTTAGCAGAGTATTAACAATAAAATGAGATAATAATCATTCCAAACAGCTGATTGAGTTTCAGGCTGAAAGCCTCTCAGGTGTTTTTATGTTGTTACCAAACAGACTAAAGGTGACGCTGCAGAATGACGGTTTGGAAACATGGAACAAGGAAGACAGGATGGTGGAGAAAGAAGGGCAGGGAATTTCAGGATTTTTTTTTTTTCAACTTTTTATGTTTTTACATACATGACTTTAGTTCAGTCAATAAAGTAAAAAGGTGTTATTCTATAATGAAATACTGATTGATGTGAAAAATCATTCAAAGATAAAAGTTCCTCATTTCTGTAATGCTGCCTGTTGTTGGTGTTTTTTAGGTTAGCGTGTTATGAGTGACCACATGTGCTTTCTGAGTGACAATCGTTGCCAGTGTTAAGATGGAACGAGCTTATTCGGAGACACGTATGAAGTGTTTAGGTGGTCTGAGGGAGTTTTGGAGGTTAGATGAACTGTTTCGCCAAGATGAATGTTGGCAATGCAGCCTGTATGTAGAGTTTTGAAAAAATGGTGTCAGTAGTTAGCAGTCAATCAATAGCAATTAGTTAGCAATCGAAAAAAAAAAACTAATTTTAATAAGGCCAAAGAAATAATGATATGTACAAAGCAGGACACAACAGTAAGCCCAGTGTTAAATCAGTAGAAAATTTCAAGTTTCTTGGCACAACACTGCACGATCATCTAAACTTTACTGAAAACACTGATTACACGTTCAAAACACTCACAATGTCTCAGCCTGCTCAGACGACTCAACAGTTTAAAGTCAGACAGTTCTAGAAATGGTAGAAAAGTCTGATTAAAGTGTCTTGACCTTTCATTTGACTGCTTGGTTTGATCACGTAAATTGCAAACAAAGGTGCAAACTTGTTAAAATTCTCAGTGTGGCCACCAAAATCAGACTAAACTGACCTGAATCTCACCAGAATGAAGAGGAAAGCTTTGATCTGTTACCGGGTCTGGGGGAGAGAGACAAAGAGTGTAATTCCTTCTCTGACCTGTAATAACACCAGACAGAAATTATAATTATAAAGACAGAAAGTGCCGTATGTTACGATGCATCTGTCTTTTTAGTTCATTTATTGCCTCCATTTATAGCCTACTAGAATTAAACTCAAAACCATGAGATTATTTCTGCTTCCAGAGCAGCTCTGCCTCTGAGAAATATTGGTAAAACTTAATCAGCTCCAACAGAACCAGTAGATTTTTATTGATCTCAATCATGATAGTCAAGAAAGGCATCGATCTCAACCGACCTTATCTTCATATTCATCTTTTCTAACCCCATCAAATCAACACACACACACACACACACACACACACAAATGCTCAAAATACACGCCCTAGCAACCAACCCAAACACCACAGCAACCTAGCAACCACCAAGAACACCATAGAAATGACCTAACAATCATCAGAACACACAGCAACCACCCCAGACACTGGGTGGTTGTCCTAGAAACCACCCAGAACATCAGATCAATCACCCTAGAAACCACACACAACACAGAACAACCACTGCAGCGGCACAATAACTACAGAAAAAAGTGCTGAGTTAGCAACTGCCATAGCAACCACCTACAACACCTTAGAAACCACCCAGAACACCATAGCAACCATTAAAACCCATTCTAACTCCCCTCAACTAAATCCCGCCACTTCCTCCCAAACGTTATTTGTTTAATTCTGTCCATCGTCCGTCCCACGCGAGCTGCATCAGCCTGATCAGTCAGCTTCACATGCTGCCGTTATCAGCAGCCTCACCCAGTGAAGGAACACACTGGAAACCTCTGTTCACTTCCTTTCTCCGGGCCTCAGACAGACGGCCCGCACAGTCCTCTCTTTGTCTGTCCCGCCCATGTCGATGGAATCTGAAAGTAAGCAGATTTGCAATGGATATTAACAGCAGGCCTACAGGACAATGGCACAGAGACGCACGGCACAAGCTGAGAACAAACCTGTCCTTTATGTCCAGCGGGAGCCTCGATCCGAGAAAGGAGGGGGATAGGATGTATGAAGAGGGGTGTATTCTCACAGTGTGGATGGATGTGAGAGCACACACACACACACACACACACACACACACACACACACACACACACACACATAACATACACACAAACACCCACACACGAGTCTGACAGACACCACCAAAAGCTCATATTGACAGCCAGAACAGCCAGACTCTTCCGGAGGCCTAACGTGTTGACAGAGATTAAAGGAGGACGTTGGCGACACAAGTACACACACACACACACACACACACACACACACACACACACACACACACACAGGAAATGTATTCTGGTTCTCCAAACAAGCAGCTAGGGAGTCAGTTCTGTACATCTCTATCTTCAGCTACTCTTCCTCTCTTCACAGCCAATTAGGGAGGTTTTACTCCTCCGTCCTGGCTCCATCCCTCCATCCTCTGACAGCATTGTGGGGGGGGGNTTGCTGGTTGGAGCTGCAGGGGGTTTTACAGTCACGCAGCTCCTGTTTTAGTCTGCAGTAATGCAACACCTCAGAGGGTCAATGAAAAGCTGCAGAGATCTGTTTGTGGTTTTCTCCACAGCAAGACAGATGTGATTTTTCTCTTAATGTCTCTTTACTGTCAGCACAGACGGATAAAGTACCTGAAAGCTGTACTTGAGTAAAAGCAGAAATAACTCATTAAAAAAATTACTTCATTACAAGTAAAATTCACCTATCAGAAAAAATACTTGGAAGTTGCAGTATACTTTTGATACGTCTACTTCAGTATCAAAAGTATCATTTTGATAATAACTTAACTAGTGAAAGTAAGTGTACATGTCTTGAACAGATTGTAAAATTAAACTCATAGTGTTAAGAGTACTTAGCATTATTACTAATAACTAGTACTATTACTAATTACAATCATTAAACATCAAACTATTATTTTTTTATTAATTTACTACTATTATTTTGGAAATGTAGTGGAGTAAAGTAAAGTAAAATGTTTATGAAAATATAAATGCTCAAGTACAGATGCTCAACCAAACATACTTAGGTACTGGAAGTACTTTACTTCTGTACTTTGCTGGCAGTAAGTCAGTGGTCTTTACTGCAGGTTTACTGAATTATCTTTATCAGTGTCATGGAAAATGGAGCCAAAGTTTAGCTAAAGTTTTTTTTTTTTTCTTGGCACTGATTTGTGTCATGAATAATTCTTTCTAAGTTCTGATAAACATGTAGACCTTTTGAAATTTTTTTTTTTTTTTTCATTTTGAGCAGAGGACTCAAAGCCTAATTGGATCTGTTCTTCCACATTACTAGATAGAAGGTCTTGCGTCCGTCCAGAGCTTCATGTCATTTTGTTTGTGATTTATTTACATTGGTACAATGCATGTTGATATACAATCAACATGTAATACCAGATTTCAGAATCAGAATCAAAATCAGAATCAGATTTATTGCCAAGTAGGTTTTCACATACAAGGAATTTGGTCTGGTGCTTGGTGCTCAACAAGCAAAAATATACAAGATATATACAAATATACAAGAAACATACAATATACAAAGGATTTGCGTTAATGTAGCACATAGAGTCCGATGGCTGTAGAACTTATGGAACTTACTTATTTAGCCAAACAACTAATTGTCATCATAGTCTCACGCTAAGATGCTAAGATGGCTGCCTACAATATAAAATAACAAGATACATTACAAAAAACAGATCTAAAAGGTTTACATAAAAAAAACACACACACATTGGTCTCCTGGACATCCTTCAAATTCATCATTAAAATACCTCACAGAAACACAGAAAAACACAGTCTAAGACTTTAATCAACAAAAAATCAACAATTCAAAAAAAATCACACGTATTTCTGAAGACAGGTCTGACTATTTTCATTACCGAATCCAGCAGAAATAAACCAAATCTCTTCCTCCAGCTCAGTGTTCACAAATTTGATTACCTATCAGCCATTTCTTTAGTTCCTCAGTAAATTAATTAAAAGTATTGAGCACTCTGATGTCTGCTGTAGAATTCCATTGCTGTGCAGCTTGATTTGAAAAGGCTCTTTCTTATCATAATGATGCATCTCTCTCTTGAAAACGCTACGAGTTGTTGGGTTTGCAGTTGTTCTCAAATAAACTGCTTAAGTGGTGGAGCAGCCAAACATGTACATCTTTAAAAACCAGACATAAATTTGCATACTTGATTAAATTTTCCCAACTGAGAAGTTTATGATACTCAGAATAGTACAATGATGAAAACAGTTTGGTTTTATATCAAGACTTTTCTAGACTTTTTAAAGTCGTCTTGCTGAATTGTGAGCAGCAGTGATGCAGTAAGTAACATGTGAATGAATCATGGCATCAAAATACATCTTTGCAGCAGAAAACGACATGGAACTTCTGACAAATCTGAAGCTAGATCAAATGAATTTTACTTTATTAGCAGTTTGTTTCATATGAGACTTAAATGATAGTTAGGAATCTAAAATAATGCCTAGATATTTGATTTCTGTATTGGTTTTCCTGCAACTGCAATGACTGGATTTCTGGTGTTATTTGTAGCATTTGTGTAGTTACAGTCTTTGCTATGTTTAACTGTCGACAAGATTGATTTAACCACTCACTGATATGAACTATGGCAGCTGATAGTTTAGATGCTGTTTCAAATTTGTTTTTTCCATGAATGGAAACACAAGCATACATTTGTATTGAGACATCTCTACAAATACATGGCAAATCATTAATATATAAACTAATTAGTAGGGGCCCTAGAATGGATCCCTGTGGAACACCTGTACTACACTTACATGTTTCCCATCTTCTCCGAAGTCTTGAAATCTTGGCGTTGCTGTTTCATCTTTGCGCACAAATCAAGCTAAATGCAAGTCTTTAAAAATGACGGTTGTCCTCCTGGGGAAGTTTGTCTAACCAATCAGCAATCATCGATCAAGTGAGCTCCAACCAGCAGCTTCTCAAATTAGAGTGCCGAGCGCCGCCCTCCCTAAACGCAGAGTACATGTATAAGTAAGTGTGTAAGCATCATATCACCAGCAGATGTCACCTGCTTACACTGAATGCACCTTCAAGTAGTGAACCAATTTTCAATAAAATGATTTAAAAAACTTCAATGCTTCAGAAAGCCTGACTAGACTTCCACAGAGTGGAAGTTTTCCCACACTCTGATGGCTGCTGACAATCACTCTCTCCACTCCAAAGGAAAACATATTGTTCTGAAATTCCAAAATTGCTGCAGATCGGCTAAAAATGTTTAAAGAAATTAAAAATATCAACTTTTTGTTTGGTGTATATGGTGAAGTGGTGTGTGTGTGTGTGTGTGTGTGTGTGTGGGGGGGGGGGGGNCCCCCCCCCCATTTTGACCTCAAAATGCCTGTGCACGGCTCCTAACACTGATATTTATGTGTGTTTGTGTCCCAGAGACACATCCTGTATTGATCAGAAGAATTTAATCTTTTGGATCTAAGTTTTGCTAAAATTTCAGAACCTGTACTTTAATATTATTGTGGATAACTGAAGCACATAGGAAAGTGTTTTGACTCAGACTGAAAGCTGAAAAATATAAAGTCCTTGTATATATTGTGATCTCTGCGTCACTCGCCTTCCTTTCGGATAAAGTCATGGCGTCCATTGTAAACTGAGAAAATGGATTTTCTCCTTGGAGGACGATTGAAATTCAGATGTGTGAAGTTTTATAGAATAATTTTAAATCTCACTTGGCGTCTAAGAGTTTCCTGCTGTACATTTTATATGGAAACTGATTTACATTTTGCACACTTGTATTACGTGTTTGTAGATACTACCAGCATGTTTGTTTAATTTATAGTTTTGTAGCTTTTTCTGGCTAATAGGATAAAGGGGTATTAAGGGTCATTGTAGATATCAGAATTTATCCAACATGTCTGAGCTGGATGCTGTTTGTGTTATTCTTCTGCTTCCTGTTCAACTTCTTGTAACCTTTGTTCATAAGATATTTGTTTTTCTTTGATCATTTCGAAGAGCTCATCATTAAGGGCATTTTTCGGTCAGAAGCCTTGGTGTGGGGAAATGATGCTGAAACCTGAACTTTCATCTGGTCTGGTCTTCTTTCTGTTCCTCCAGTCAGAACTAAACACAGGGAAGCAGCAGTTAGTTATTTGGAACAAACCTCTAGAAGGTCAAAGGTCAGACATATCAGTGCACTCCTTCAAATCAGAGCTGAAACCAGTTGTGTTTGCCACAGTCTTTTATTAAACCTGAGGTCTTTATTGATCTCTGCACATTAGCTCTTCTTTTAGTTCTTAAACTTTCACTTTTATTGTTTTAAATTGCCTTTAACCTTTTCAAACTATTAATTTTGTTCATCCTATTTTATATTTTAACTTGCTTTTCTTTATCTTAATTTTATGTTTTTATATCTATTTATATCTAAACAGTTTGAGTTTCCTTTGTGTCTAAACGGTTCTACACACATAAAACATGCCTGATGACACACATAAAAGTTTTGACTCACATGATACATTTTTAAAGGCAGTTTGCAAAAGACAGAACTAAAGACTGAAATAAAGGCTGATATAAAAGCTGTTATATAGACTGACATATTGATATCAGTATTGTGGACAGTGATGAGTCAGCAAATCTGAATTTGTGTGTTTGTTGTGTTTTGTGTGTGTGTTTTGTGTTTGTGTGTACGATCACACACTCGACATCTGCCACTCAGATTAAGTTTATTGGGATTTATGTGGATTTCAATCTAATGATATTTACATGACATTTGAAAAAAAAAATCCATATTCAGAGAATAATTATTTTTTAAAAAGTACATTATTTTTTAAAAGTAAATTATGTATTTGTGTGTGTTTACGAAAATGTGTCTTTGAGCAACAGGTCTCTGCAAACACCAATCAGAATCATCCTTTAAAAGAAGTTTTGTATCTATAACTCATAGGAACATCAGTTTTATATCTATAACTCAGTATAATTTTTGCTTATAAACCTGTGTCTGTGATGACTCTGACTCTGTCTAATCATTTCCTGTTTTATTTTGTTAACTGGTTCTCCTTGTTGTTCTGTTAGTTTTACTTCCTGTCCTTGTTCTAGTTTCCCGCCAGTTTTCAGCATCACCTGAGTCCAATCTGCTAATAACTCACCTCTCTACTTATACTACCTACAGTTCCTTTGTTCTCTGCCAGATTGTCTTGTTCTCTGTGTAGTCAAGCTTTCCAGCGTTTTGTTTCAGTGTTATCTCTTGTGATTTCTCGTGTATGACCTTTGCCTGTTTTGACTTGGATTTAAGCCTGATTCTTGGTTGGATTTATCTGCTTTTGGTTTACCTGGACTGTTTGGACTGTTTTCTGGATTTTGCCTTTTGTCTGCCCCTTATCTGCTCTGTCTGCCTTACTGACTGCCCACCTGTGTATGACCAGTGAAGCCGTCATTAAACTGTGGATTTTTGAACTATACTCTGTGACTGTTTTTCGTATCCTGCATTTGAGTCTTTTTCTGGTCTAGGCCATCAGTGTCTCTGACTAAAATGACCTTGTAGGTTGGAGAGTGTGATGTACCATAAGGTTCTCTGAGCTCTCTGGTTCTCTTTACTGTTTATGCAAATGATTGTAATGTTAAATTCTCTGATGACACTGCTATTTTAATTGATTTATTACATAATAATATTACCCCGACTGTATACCAGAATGAAATACACTTGTTGATCAAATGGTGTCATTCAAACAGTCTCATTTCTCAGGGCCGTGGCAAAAAGCAGGGAGGACGCATTAGTTAAATAACCAAAAGTCAATTTATTAACATAACCAGCGTACAAATAAACATAACAGAAAGATGTAAATCAGTGATGTGTGTGAGTGCTTGGATGAGTGGAGAATGGCTTGTGTCAGCATGTTGTCAGGAGAGGAGCTCTCAGCATCCACTGACAAAGGCGAGATTTTACAGCAGTCAGATAGCCTGAGAGCCACACAGACACACAGGAGACCGTTACACATTCTAAATGTGACTAAAACACAGGAAATCATATTGGACCTGAGGTGAGTGGGAGACCATGAACCTGTAGGAATCAACAATCAAGCTGTTTCCTAGGTGTGCTGGTCTACACAGACAAGGTGCTAAACTAAGTCTGAGGCTCCAACAGAGGCTGTGTTTGCTACGCAGACGGAGAGTAATATTATGTTTGTAGAAAAGCATCATCAGGTGCAGTAACCTCACACAACCAGACGAGCGAGCGTAAGGAAGGCAGCGGTGAAGGTGACTGGAAGGAAGCAGGATCAATCCCTTCAGCCAACACATGAGCAGTTAGTCATCAAACACACCGGAGAATATTATCAGATCCCACACACGTCCTTCAAACTCACCAGGGACAGGGCTGATATTCTGTCTCCCAGACTATATCTTGTTTGCCTCTTATGTTTCAAGTGCGCACTTGCAAACATCATGAAAATATTAAAAACAGCGAGGCACTTTACTTCCTGAGGCGATCAGTGACACTGACGTAACGTGCACGCTCATGCAGCAGTGCGCAGAGGCTCCAGCCAGCTCCAGGTGACTGTGTGCTCCACCAATAAAATTAACTCAGCTCCACTTGTAAAACTGGTTTGAATGTTGTTTTAAGCACGTTGAAGACCTGGTGTTATATATGAAATGATGTGCATGAAAATACATGACAAACTGCATCCCGTATGAATCAATACGCATAGCATAAGCATAGCATCAACACGCGTAGCATTTTACTTTGAAATCCGGGATAATCCCGTATTATACAGGACGGGTGGCGACCCTAATCTTGATGTTGATCTTGATGGCGTTTGACATGATATCTGAACATACATAAGGCTCTGCGTGGATCAGACACACTCAGGCTTGTGCTCACAGCAGAGCTGCTGGTTCGAGCAGCATCAGGCACAAAGTATTTGCCGGAGAGAAAATGATTATTTTTCTCCTCGGGGCATCAGTTAGCTGGAAAACCACAGCAGGGAGGCTTGTTGCTAGGAGACACATAACACTAATCGCTTCTATTGGCCAGAAAGACTTGGATGTTCATCCAATAAAAGTGCACAAGTGTGTCGTGTGTGTGTGTGTGCGTGTGTGTGTGTGTGCGTGTGTGTGTGTGTGTGTGTCTTTCCATGTAAAGAGGAAGCCCAAATGAAGAAAATATTTGTGACACCTGGGATGATTATAGGTGTTAATAAAAAAAAATCACAGTAACTACATGCATCACACTAAATAATAATGGAAGCTCATTCATAAAGCTTCTTTTGACTGTATATAATCTGTCACTATATATAATCTGACTATATATAATCTGTGACTACAGTATATATGATCTGTGACTATCTCACTATATATAGTCAGACTATATATAAACTGTCACTATACATAATCTCACCATATACTGTATAGTCTGTGACAAAATCTGTCACTATACAGTATATAGTCTGACTATATATAATCTACTATATATAAATCTGTGACTATGTATAGGTTGTGACTATATATAATTTGACTATATAATCTGTGACTACAGTATATATGATCCATGACTATATATAATCTGTAACTATATATTATCTGTGACTATATATAATCTGACTATAATCTGTAACTGCAATATATATGATCTGTTACTAAATATATATAATAATGTGGAGATAAAGCCAGAGAGGCCAGACTGAGATGGTTTGGACATGTACAGAGGAGGGATAGTGAACATATCGGTAGAAGGATGCTGAGGTTGGAACTGCCAGGCAGGAGGCCTAGAGGAAGACCAAAGAGGAGATTTATGGATGTAGTGAAAGAGGACATGAAGTTAGTTGGTGTGAGAGAAGAGGAGGCAGAGGATAGGGTTAGATGGAGGCAGATGATTCGCTGTGGTGACCCCTGAAGGGAAAGCCGAAAGGAAAAGAAGAAGAAGACTAAATATATATAATCTGACTATAATCTGTACCTGCAGTATATACAGTATGATGTGTGATTATATAATATGTGACTGTATAGAGTGACAGGCTGTATACTGTGTTACTGCAGGAGAATCCATACATGTGTGTACGTGATGGCTGTAGGAAAGCCTGAGGTTTAACAGCAGGATAATCCTGCTGGAGGAGGTTGTCCTGCAGCAGAGCGTGGTGTTAAGGCTTTGAGAGCTGCTGGGCCCTCTTTTGTTCTTCTTCCACTCCTCTCTGTTCCTGTTTCTTCTCTCTCACAGGATTCCACCTACTCTTGACCTTTCCCTGTCTGCCTGCAGTCTGTTGACCTTTGACCTCACCAGACACAGTCAGAAACCTCTTGACCACCTCTTGACCTGAGAAGAGAGAGAAGAGGGTTTGTGTTTGTTGTGTGAGTGTGTGTTTGTGCTAGTCTGACCCTTCCTGACCTTTGACATTGGCTGTATTAGAAAGCAGCAACAGCTACCGATCTTTAAAGGACCATACTGGTGATTTTTCATGTTTGAGCCCAATAAGTACAACCCGGACACACGTTTTGTTACTGCCAACCATTTTCCAAAACATACCACTGGAGCGGTACATTTTAGAATTGTTTTTTCTGCAAAATAACAGGAAAACTAAAATACAGCTTTTGTTTTAGAAAATGGTGTCAGTAACGTAACATGTATGTAGTGTTGATTGGGCTTAAACCTGCAAAACCATCAGGATGGTCATTTAATGAGAGCAGGTCATCACTCGGTGTGTCTATATCTGGGCTTACATGCAAGAATGCAGATTTCTGTGTGTGTGGTGTGTGTGTGTGTGAACTGTGGTACTTGACAGTGTGGAATCTTTGTGCACTGGAAGATTTTTTGGAATTTCAGGGCTTCAAAATACAAAAAATGTAGCCAAACATGGCAAATTTTACAATACCAGTGAATATTAAACACATTTAAAGGGGACATATTCTGTTTTTTATCTTTTATCTGTTGATAATATATTAGGCAGTATGTGATGATGATTCTCAAAGTTCATACTTATGGAAATGCATCCAGGAAGACAAACCCATAGGTCCTGAACTGCCCTGAAAGCTTAACTTTTGATTGGTCCTTTACTTCTGTTACATGTTGATGTCAGCATGTAACTACAAACCAAAATGTCCAAATTGTACAAAACAGGAGCAGTAAAGATGATCAAATTCATGAGCGTGCAGCTTTCTGGAAAAGTATTCTCTTTTTTTTGGCCACTCAGCAGGGCTGTTGGACAAGGGAAATCATCTTATTTAGCTTTAGCACCATAGGAAACTACTTCCTGTTTTGATTTTCTTTCTGACCAATGAGCAGAGTGTTGTCACATGACCTGTAGCTGATATATATTTTTGTTTGATTTGATGTTTTCCTGTGGAACTGAACCAAACCAAGCGGTAAATGCAGCATTAGAACAATTCAAGCCCTGATTCAGACCAAAGCAAACGATCTACAGATATTAAAACATCCTTAGTGTCAGCCCTTTAAGATTTAAAGAGACAGTGCCTGAAATGCTCTGATTTCACTCAGTGACCACAGCAGTGGTGCAGAAAGGGAGAGCAAGGTGGATCAGTGTGTTTTTTTGCACATGAAAGCATTGCAGAGGTTTCAAAAATAAATCCTCAATAAAATATAAGAACATATAAATCTGTATCATCTGTCCCTGAAGAAGAAAATATTTTGGTCAGATTCAGCTCTGTTATTCTCTTTCTCCTTCTGTGAATGGAGGTTCTGAACTGCAGGTGTGCAAGTATGTATATATGATGTATATTTATGTGTATATTTGAGCTAAAGACACCAAGCTATAGAGAATTCAGTCTACGTCACCCCCTGCAGGTCATATATGATACAATCCTGCAGATGCTTCAGAGTTAAAGGCTCATTTCGTAGCAGTTACACACTGAAACTCTCATCTTCCTCTTCACGCCTGTATTGTTAATACTGAGCAGAGACGACGTTAAAATGACACAGAACCAGAAGTGTGTCTACACTGAGCTGAGGCAGACCTGCTGCATAACCAATCCTGCCCCCTGGTGGCCGTCTCTGAGACAGCCTGGTGTTGCTGCTGGCCGGAGTGGAGCCACGTTCCTCAGCAACCTGAGGCCCATCAGAGGGGCCGCCCAGCTCCAGCTTCAATAACGACAGCAGCAACACCAGGACTGAACAACAGCCCTGGATTTAAAGGAGCATACCAGTGACTGTGCATGTCTGAGTTCAATAAGCACAATCCACATGTTACATTACTGCAAACCATTTTCTAAAACATATTACTAAAGCAGTAGTTATTACAGCTGTTTTTCCTACCTTCCAGACTGTCATTGGTTTCAGTTCATTCCAGTACGCTATAAAAATCAACTTGTAGAGACTTGAAACACACTTGAGATAAATAATTCATCACAGTGACCAACACAACGTTCTTATTTTTTGTCAAAGTTAATTTAGCTGATCCAACACAGAAGAAAATGTGTGTCTCCACCATCAAATATAGACCCAGGAAAAGACGGCTTTTACCAAGAGATTAACATGGCTGTCTCTGCTACAATCATGCGTAAGTGTTAGCAGGTGAAACATTTAATTTTCAGGTGGGTGTATCACCTGAACGTTTTACTTTAAAAGACTACAGGATTTCTCAAAATAACATCAAAACTAAAATAAGATTTTGTGTTTTGGAAAATGGTTGTCAGTAACATAATGTGTCTGCAGGTTGTATTTATTAGACTCAAACATGCAATACCACCAGTATGGTCCTTTAAGTAAAACTGGGACTATTGAAAAAGAAAATGCTATTGATTAGTAAAAATCTGATAACAGAAAGTCAATCAATTAATTTACTGATTTCAAAGCTTTTGACTAAAGCAGTTTTTCAGCTTTACTTGTGATGCAAAACTCATCTCAGTCAAGCCCAATAAGAAGAGGCGAGCAGCCAAAACAAGTGAAAACCTGTGTGTGTGTGCTCCAGGACCTTTGACCCACTCTCTCTCTCTCTCTCTCTCTCTCTCTCTCTCTGTGTGTGTTTGTGTGTGTGTGTNCTCTCTCTCTCTCTCTCTCTCTCTCTCTCTCTCTGTGTGTGTTTGTGTGTGTGTGTGAGCTGGGTGATGATGAGTAGCAGGTGTGGTGTGTGATTGTCTAAGTGATTCCTGAGCATGTGATTGGCTCTCCTGTGGTGAGGTGGAGGAACGGATGCTGCGTTCACAGACCACGGAAGTCGAATTTTTCCCAGTTATAAGTTCCAACTTCCTTCCTCAAACCGTTCCAGCCAAATGTAATCAAAAAAGCATGAACACCAATAAATACTTTAAAATTAAATAAACTTAGTAATAAATGCTGACTAAAGTAAAGTTAGACTACAGGACTGTTTTTTGTTGTTTTACAATGATATTAATCACAGTATTAAACATTGGTGCAGAGAAGTAATATTCTGAAATTATTTACACTTCCATATCAATGGCAAACAGTTATTATACACTGTAGATAGTTAAGCTGGTGATATATTCTGACCTTTTTCTTTCAGTTTCACACAAGAAAAAGTACTTTATTCGCCTATTAGCTGATCATTTCCATTCATAAAACTCGTTTCCACGGCGTTGCCATGTTGAGTGATTTCATACTCGGTAAATCAGCGTAGATAATTTTGTCCGGTTTCCCAGTTGGAGCTCCGACTTTAAGTAACTTTAAGTAATGTGTTCCAACGCATTATTCCAAGTAAGAAGTCGGAAAAATCTGAGTACCGAGGTTTGTGGGAAGCTTAGTTATTAGGTAAGTGTAACCCGTGTTACTAGGGCTTAACTAAGAAACTAGAGTAAAGTAAGAGTTAAATTGTTGTCGACAGATTGATGTTTTCCATGAAGTAAGTGAATTGGGAGTTTGCTAGGGGCCTGATTGTGCACTGTGGTGTACATGAAAAGTGAAGAAGGAATGTAGATCTTTAATATAGAAATACTGCAGTTATTTCATGTGAGGTGATTGTGCTTACTTTGAAATGTATGTCTAAGTTTAATGTGACTACAGATGAGTAATTAAGAAGTTGGTAGTTTTATTTTGATATGCTGGTATACTGGATTTCCCCATCCAATCAGAGCCCTGCTCGCTGCGTGAGCTAGCAGCATTCCCGAGCGTAGCTTCTTTCTTTCGGCCACGAGGAGAACAGGGTAAGACGCGCGTTGGATTGCTCTCGAGGTTTTCCAAAGATTTCGGTTCCTGTTTTTGTAGTTTGTCGATCTAAAATTACCGTGCAAACTGGGATTTGGAAAAAAAAAAAAAAANAAAAAAAAAAAAAAAAGAGAGAGAGAGAGAGAGAAGACGGATACCAGGAGTACGTGTGAGCCGAGTCCTTTCAAGCTAGGAGTGTATGCTTAACACTGAAGTTTTCTGGTGAGTGAATATTACCGAATATTTACTGTGTATTTCCATCTACTGTGGGTCTTTGTGAGTGAATTAGTTGAATCCGACCTGTGCTAGCTGTTAAATGGTCGCGGTTAGCGGTCGCAGACTGAAATTCTGTGTGTATTGTTCATTAGCTTTTCCACCATTTCAACTTTCTGGTTCTGTCGTTTCTGAACATGGCGCGTGGGAAAAAAAAAAAAAAAAANAAAAAAAAAAAAAAAAAAGCGCGTTGTAATTTGACACCCTGCCTGTGTGTATTTAGTGAGCGCCCTGTGAGAAAATGAAAGGCGATGATTAAATTGATGGTCAGAGCAACTAATTCATACATTAAAATCTGAAACATGTATGTTCTGATGGTTATTCCTGACTATTAGTTATGTGTACAGTTGATTTAATGAAGAGTAATGAGGCATAGAAAGAGTGGGATCACATAGAACAGGTTATATTCATGACTATATTCATGGAAAAGTGATGTAATCCTCTTTTTGGCCTATTCAGGCCGGGTCTTTTCTTTTGTCCTTCCTGTGTGTTTTGGTGTGGATTCGACATCGGAGTGGGTTTCTTCTGCTGCCTCTCTGTGCTGCAAAGGTAGAGTTCAGCAGTTGTGGCGAGCCAAGCTAATTGATGAGACAATCCTGAGATCTGAACTGTTGCTTTCATCATCAATACTGGTAGGACTGATTGTTGCCAGAACACTGAAGGATACATTGCATGGACTATATATTTTCATTCCTTCCACTGGACTGAAAAAAAAGACAATAAGGAATTGACTGCTCATCGTTTAAATAACTGTTGTATGGTGTATAAGTTATATTTTGATCTGTGGGTTCATTTTGACATTTGGGTTTTGATACCATCTCGTTTAAAAAAAATGCATTTCGCTGCACTGAGTTAGAAAAAAATATTGCCATATATACGCTGAGTTTAAAAAGCATTTTACTGCACTGAGTTAAAACCCTATTTTGGTATTGATGTAAAAAAAAAAAAAAAAGTGTGAAGTTCATAGTGACTGGTTAAGAAGGAAAAGAAGGGAAGCAATACATTATATGCGGTTATATGTTTATTTTATGTTTTTTTTTCTTATTCCCACATACGATCAATACAATCAGCTATTACTCTTACCAGTTGGTCTACGTGTCTTCTTACTCTTGCTACTTAATGATTACTGCTTAATACTCCTTTCTCCTGTGAACAGAAACCTAGATCCTCTGATACACTGGTCCATGTGATTACTGATTTGGCTGTAGATATACGCTTCTGTACTACCCAGTGTCTAACGTGTTGCGTTAGAGCTGAGCCCGGTTACATAAGCTTAGTAGGTTAGTTATTATAGGTTAGTTATAGCTATAAGCTTAGTTAGTTAGTTATAAGTTTAGTTATAAGTTAGGTTAGTTATAAGCTTAGTATAGGTAAGCTTAGTTATTATTCAGATCTGTTTTGTTTGTTATTTTTGCTAATTCCCTCTCTGACATGTCACCCTCCCTTTCTGGTTACATAATAAATATCACGGACTGAATTTTGTCGTTTTGCTGGTCATTTTTCGGGAGTCTCATTTTATGTGGTGTCCTGGTTTCCCCTAGGCAGGGTGTAACATAAATTAGAGGCTCTGTTGTTTTCTGGCTTTGTGTGGAGTCGTCTTTTTTTTTTTATTTCGTCAGTAAGTTATGAACGTTTTTTGATTGACAGTTTTTTTTGTTTTGTTTTGTTTTTTGTTTTGGTGGGTGGGGCAGCTTGGAGTTCCAGCTCGAGGATTTCACAGCTAATGCTGCTGTTGCTAAGCTGGAGAGATAAAGCTGACCTCTTGATTATTGCCACTTTCTTTGATGTGTCTGAGCCTTTGACTGCAAAAAAAAAAAAAGCAAAACATTCAAATGGGCGGGCAATGCCCCCTAATGCCCCGCCCATAACGCGGGGTCTGCTTTGAAACGGTCTAAACATTCTCTAAACTGTAAGTGCAATTATCGCGACTGTTTTATGTGACATCGTGAAAAATGTAACTCGCCAAAACATTTCATTCATGCTTCATAGTTCCTGTCAGTAAATTAGCCAACATGAAAAGGGTTTTTGTCATCCTGTGAGCCGAACGTTTCTTTCACCGTGGATGTCAACTATATTTCTGATATACAAATTTCAGTTTTGTTCTACTTTTTTATTGACACTGACTGTATAATACAAGTATGTGAGGTGTGTCTGGCTGAATGCTGTTGTGTTTCACACTGAGCTTTTAGATGTTGATTTCAACAGCAGGTACAACTTTACTGGGAAAAGTCAATACTGTAAAGTACTGTAGTACACAGAAGAAGTACATTTATATACAGTAAAGTTATTTTTGTAGCAATGTGTTACATGTAAAGAGAAAATTCACATTTGCATGTCCATTTTTGCATATTTCCTTGCATGTAAAGTCATATGTAGTGAGCAGAAAATTTGCCACCAAATGACATCCATGCAAAACAAAACAACAAAAAAAAAAAAACATNAAAAAAAAAAAAAACATGCAACAACAATGAAAAAATCTGCAGTACTGTAGTTCTGTAAAAACACTAAATTACCTCCTCACAGTAGTAACTCTACAAGTTCCCGTCTTCTTGGTGGACATCCTGTCGCTCTTGTTGGTCTGGAACATACATGTATGTCTGACAGATTCTGATAACTGAATGGATCATGTTACACGTGACACCATGACAGAATGTTTAGAAGTTGTGAAGAGTTTGATCATTTCTCTGAGAATCAGCTCATCAATTTTGATCAGCAGCCATGTGCACATGGTTATTGTGCAAACTGTAGAGAATTGTACTTGCTCTTTTGCACACGTGTGCCAAAAAACATGCAGTTTGCTTAAATGAATAAGAAATTCAAATCTGGTGTGAACCAGAAGCTAAGTGTTCAGAGATATGAACTTACTGTTTTGAAAAAAAATAATTCTCATTTGAGAATTGAGCCAAACCGACTGAGAAAAGCTGTAACATGCAATTTTGTCCAGATTCAGATATTGATTCAGATCTGGTGGATTAAAGTATCTGCTCAGACAGGGGTCACGTTTATGGCGTGTAGCGTAGAAACATGCAGCTACAACAATGAGTAGCTAAGATGATGCTGACTCAGCAGAATTAAACCTAGTTACAGATCCAGAAGATAAAATCTGCAATACACTGTACAATGCATGATAAATAATTTGATTTCAAGGTAAATAAAAAAAAAAGATCTCACTTTATATTGACAAAAAATATATAAAATCAGCAAGACATCACATTGAGTGTGTGTGTGTGTGTGTCTGTCCACCCACTCATTAAAAAAAAACACACACACACATACCAGCTGAGATTAACTGAGTGGCCAGTCTCATCTGACTAACTGAACCATTCAGGATTTATTGATTTTTTTTTTTTTTTTTTNTTTTTTTTTTTTTTTTTTTCTTTCATAATTACAATTTAGCGAACAGAAACCTGACAGCAGCTGTTGCTCTGCGTCCTGGATGAGCGAAACAAAGCATTGATACGCGGCTGTTTGCATCATGATTAAAGTCACATAAAATCCACACTAACAGCAAATTAAAGGCCCATACCACACATTTTGCATTTTTGAGCCTAATATATTCCATTTTCATACATGTTACGTTCCTGACAATCATTTCCCAAAGAATAAAACTGTATTTCAGCTTTCCTGATATTTTGCAAAATCTCTTAATCTTTCAAAATCAAATATTCAAGTGATACACCCACCTTAAAAATCCATGTTTCTCCTGCTAATAGTTACACAGCCTTATGAAGTCACGGTCCTTTAAATTTTTCCATAAACGCAGGTCTTCTTTTGGGACTATATTCCCCGGTGGAGGCATACATTCACTCCACGCTTTTTATTGAGCTTAAACACTAAAATTACATAACTTCTAAAAAAACCTGAATACACGTCTTGTTGGTGATGATGGATTACCTATCCCAAGAACGTTTACAGTATCAACAAGTTGATTTTAATAGCAGAATGAACTGAAACCAATGGAGGTCTGGAAGGTAGGAAAAACATTTTTAATTCACCGTTCCAGTAGTATGCTTTGGGAAATGATTGTCAGTAACGTTACGTGTATGAAAATTTAATATCTTAGGCTCAAACATGCAAAATGGATGGTATGATCCTTTAAACAGCAAACATTTGAAAAGTGGATTTCATGGTCAGCCTCTTCTTTCCCTGCATGAAAACCGTGTACATACATGCAGAGAAGGACAATAGCTCCACCTTGTGGTTTCAGATATGAAATACAGTCATTTTTTCATCACATGGAACTTGCAAGGAACAATCCATAGGAAACATTAACATATACATACACACATGCATACATGTAATGTTGACAACAATATCTAAATACATAATCAGCACAAATCACTCTGTAATATTTCAGAGGATAACAATTTATACTGTCAGCACGTGTAACTTAAGTAAAGTGCTTATATGAATATAAATTAAATAACTGTTCTAAAAATGCTATATTAATATATATTATTATATATATTAATTTATATATATTATTATATGTTATCTAACATCAGTGGTCAGTGCAGCAATGTTTCAAACCAAAACCACACAGAGACACGTCAAGGTCAGGAAAAGTCTCTGCATCATTTCAACCCAGATCAGAGAGAAATGTGGGTTTTTCTATCTCCAGTCACACACATACATACATACACGCACATATACATACACACGCATACACACACACTCTCATACATGCACACACATACATACATACACACACACACACACACACACGGCCAATAGTTTTCTTGTAACTGATATTTTATGGTGTCAGTGATATTAAACATGCTACATACAAACATATCAGCGTTCAAGTTTATTCACGTTTTGTGAAATTGTGTATTTGTAGTTTATTTTTATCAATGATAAAAAAAAAAATCCTAAAAATTCCTATGTAGCTGTAGAAATTGTCTTGAAATTATGAAGCACAGCATTACACACACACACTAGAGTCCAGGTTCTCTCTGGACTCAACTACATCCACATCACCACCAGGTGTGTGTGTGTGTGTGTGTTTAGAACTGAAGAACCTCTCANAGGTGTGTGTGTGTGTGTGTGTGTGTGTGTGTGTGTTTAGAACTGAAGAACCTCTCAGATTACAGCTACATGTCTGCTAGCCACGTGTTCCATGTCAGTGACTCGGCTTCAACATTAGATGTTCAGGCTAAAAGCCGTCAGATATGACGGCTTCGTGTTCACGTCACATACATGTGCTTGCTGTCCACACACACCAGACTACAGGAAAACTGTCCAGCTGTCAGGAATGAATGACTTTGACTCGTGTAAAAAATGTGGTGAGAATGATGCAGAACCTTCAAACAGCAGAAATGTGTTTTGTGATGTTTGCTGAGAGGTTGAAGTCACAGCAGTCCATCATAGACACACGATGGACAGAGCACGTCTGTTACCATGGAAACAGAGGACAAAGACCCTGACATCTAAACCAGTGATTCCTAAATTTAAAATTTGAAGATCTTCTGCGGCTCACCCAGACTTTTAATCACAATCTGATCAGCTGACTAACATGAAGCATTTCCCTATATATTTTTTATTTCATAAACAGATGTTAATGTTTGTCTATGTTAATGTGGGTCTACTGCAGCGCAAATTAGTATGTCCACACACCTACATGTAACGTTTGTAAAGCAATAAATGTAAGAAATTTAGTGTAAAATAAACAGTTTATCAGTAATCAAACTAACCCTAACCTACAGACACAGGATATGAGTCACGCTGGAAAATGTTACATCACCAAATTAATATTTTATAAAGTTTATTTCTATCAGTTTATTACATCATGTCATTGCTATTCTCTCTTTTAAATGTAAATATTTAGTCATACATATGTTATGGGAATTTTAAATTTAATTACAAAATTGAAAATTAAAAACTTTTCATTTATTTATTTGTAAATGACCTCTTGCGGCCCCCCTGCAATTCTTTTACGGCCCATCAGGGGACCGCTGCCCACACTTTGGGAATCACTGAGCTAAATCACTCAAAGTTCTGTCTTCACTGATGATCCCTAACCCTAACCCTAACCCACTCACTCCCGCAGATGGCGCAATACCTGCACAAATATGCTTAATCCAGCTGAACATGTGGACGTTTGTCAAACTTCATGTTAAGAAACCTAGAGTAGTTACAGTAATAATCAGAGGAGAATATTTCGTTATTTTATTATCATCTAAGAGCTAACAGAGCCACAGAGCTGTGACATCATCAGTAAGGGACGTCGCTTTAGATGATGCTTGAGGAGTGAAGATGTTTAATTTCCCTGAAATCGTCGCTCCTCAGCTTCTCTCCTCGCATGTTTTCCTCGCATCTTCATCCAACCAGTTCCTACATCCACTTCCTGTAGGGTTGTGGGTGTTTGAGCTAAACAAGAATCATTTTACATTTAAAATATGGAAATATCCCATATATACAAAGTGGGTTAAAAGGGCATTAAATGTCTCCTAAATCAAAAATAACTTGAACAACCAACATCCTGTTTGACCACATTTTGTATGACAGCAGAATAAAAGCGAAGCTGCAGAGAAAACATCGCAACAGTTTGCTGCATTAAAGGACCATACCACACATTTTGCATGTTTGAGCCTCATATATTCAATTTTCATACATGTAACATTACTGACAATCATTTCC